>JAQIXX010007935.1:0-10240 GCA_034700605.1 Willowsia nigromaculata | reverse complement strand
GATCTTGGATTTGGCAGTTAGAGAATCGGTCCCACAAAAATTAGCGTTTTTGAAATTAGAGAATGTGTCGGTAATTCCAAATTAATACCTTATAAATTCATTTTCCATTCATTTTATTGCAGATCAATTGAAGAACTATATGTGATGAAAAAGTATATGTGTCCATTAAGTCACCATTAGAGTCACACGAGTCACACGTGGTTAGTAAGCACCCATAGAACATTTGTCGCTCATTTTAATTAATTGTGCATTTTTACAAATGTATGCCTTACTTATATCAAGCCTGAAATCCATTGAATTACTTGATAATACCTTGTACCTGTCATGTTTTGGTAAAAACTACTTATTTTTATTGATTATCTGAATTAAGAGACAAAATATGGTATTGGTATACGTAGGTACAAAGGGCCATCTTTATGAATCATCCCACATATCTCCATCATTATTGTTCCATTGGTCTTAATGCACATCTGGCTTATACATACTTTCATTTGCTGCGGGACAAGTCTGCGTGAATAAATTTTGTCGAATGATGCGAAGTCGCAATCATTGAATCATTATTATTTTCATGAATTATTAAAAGAGCTTATTTTTATGGCTTAAACTTCCTAATGCGTAATGTTTTTGTTACTTTTTTAGCGAATAAAAACGAAAGCGAAAATGGATTTTCGTGAATGTGTAGTAAAGGGAAACAGCGTGATATAATTTCTAAACTGACGAAAATTAAATTTGATAGACCAAACATAAATATACTCATATAGTTTGTTTTGGACAGTCAATACATATTGAGAATAATTGTACAACTCACTAGTTGTATGGTTCTATTATTTCCTTCAATGAAAACCCCGACAGTGTGACGATCTTTTAAACAATTCTAACATAAGACTTAGAATACATGTGATGTAGGCTGCAAATAATATTATAAATACAATCAACAAATCGTTTAATAAAACAGAACACCACTTATTTCTCACTCTATTACATTGTCTTTCTTTGTTGAAGAGTGATCTTGTATATTTCCATTTTGCTTTATTTGCAACCGATGCAATATAATCAAGGTCCCAGTACTGAATAAGAGATGCAGCTCTGGCTGCACTTACATACCAGTTTAATGTATCCCGGAATATTGATTTTTTGGACATTCCAAATGTCATAAGATCCGGAAGCTCAGTAGTTCTAATGACTAAAATGTTTCCAAACAATGATTCTGAGTCAATGTTTTCGGCTTGTGTCAAAGTAAGCGAATCATGATAGTATATACAAGCAATTTTATCTTGGGAGGCAGCCTTCTTCATACAACCTTCTAGAGATTCAAGCTCTAGCGTCCATACACTCGAAATACGTTTCAGATATGTAGCAAAAGATTCGCTGAACAATTGATCAATTAAACTTTTCTTTCCATAAACAAATGCGTATATCGAATACCTAGGTTCAAATATAGCAAGTTGTTTGAAACTTTTTGGAATATGAGGAGGTGGTTCGAAGGTCAAATCACGCACAACATTACCTTTGTAAATATTTCCTACAAAATATGCAGCAAAGATCCAGAGCATTATAATAAAGCGATTCGTCCCTTTTACGGGCAGTTTACATGTTTGATCTACAAGAATCTTAAAGAACCTCATACAAACTTGTAAATATATGCTAGTCTTCGATAATTCATGAAAATATCGGCGTTCCTGAGAAGCCAGTAAAGTCGAAAGTAGAATTAGGATGAAAAATATCAAAAGCCATATATCAGTAGGCAAAGGGTTAGCTAATCCGCCCCAATCATGATGTGTTGTAGGTTTTAAAATACAAAATGCAACATAACTAACAAACGCCAAACTAGAAAACTCTATATATTTATACCGATGTAAAGTTGGAGTGACTGTTGGCACCAAATCAGTTTTTCCTTTGATTAAGTCACCAATCAAACCTGTCCAAGTGTTATTGGTAAGCTGAAATC
The DNA here is from genome assembly GCA_034700605.1 of Willowsia nigromaculata. Classification (NCBI taxonomy): domain Eukaryota; kingdom Metazoa; phylum Arthropoda; class Collembola; order Entomobryomorpha; family Entomobryidae; genus Willowsia; species Willowsia nigromaculata. The sequence continues at coordinate 8,292 of JAQIXX010007935.1, read as the reverse complement.
CGTAACCATAACTTTTGGGTACTTGAATTAGCTGTATAGTAATATTTCGTCTCAATGCCATTTCATACACGATATTATATTGCGAGCCTGCGTATGTAATAGATTGATGCTCGCCTGGCTTAGCATACAGCACATAACTTTCGATGAATGATAATTTAAGTGTCCGTCCAACAAGAAACTCTGTATCATTCAAAATACAAGTCAATGTATATACTTTGGCTAGTACCGGATATAAAGTACATTTTCTAATGATTTGGTTTGAGACGTAAGTGTTCAGAACTAATGCGTTCACTGAATCTTTATAGTATTCCAGGAAAATATATTCAACATTGAGTAGGTTTTCTTGTGCGTTAATTATGTGGCGTATGTCCAATTCGCAAAAAATCACCTTGGTTATACAGTGAGTAAAATAGAGACGAAACATGCTTCTTGTTTTATTATTTTGCTGACCAGAAACCAGGATAGCCTCGTTGAAAAATTGCGAAATAGTAAATACGTCGGGTATTTCCAAGGTTTTGAGGCTATCTAGACTAATCAAGCATTTACGCTTTGTTTCTGTTCTCATATATCTTATTTGATTTAGAACTGAATCTGTAAGTGAAACTGTCAAACTGTAGTTGACAAGTGAGCTTAAAGGTAAACTCTGAATGTTTTCAGAACAAAATCCTTTGACAAACACATGACGTGGAAAGGTCGAAATATACCAGAAAAACACAAAGGTTGACTTATATTTAAGCTGCTTGTGATACGAAATAACCTTTTCAAGATCCATCTAATGAAAACTACAATAGAACTTTCTAGTACTCAGATAATACCTAGTATTTCAATGCAGATTTACTTTTTGAGGTAACGCTTTCAGATGTCATATGCAGTGTTCTTGAAATCTTGAATGAGAAAATTCGTGGCCAACGACCAAATAAAAATCATTTTAAGATGCCATTTTGGTTTATTTCTACATATTAGCTTTGCATCTTGTGATAATAATTTAGCAAAAATTTTGCGTTTCAAATGTTATACTAATTGAAGCCTTTGTCGTTATTTAGAATTTATCAGTATTAATAAAGATGAATGTGGATTATGCAATGTCCTTTCAAAAAATTAGTTTAATAAATCATGAAATTTAAAGCTCGTTAGTTTTAAAGGACCCTTTAGTTTGGGTTGTATTGTATTGTAAGTTTGGATAAACAACATTACTTAATATTAAGCGGCCCAACAAGATAAAACTTAAGTGCGCCCTTAGATTGGTTTGTAAATGATCGTAATAATTGCCAATTAAATTTAAATGGTGCATAAAATCAATAGCATTCGTTTTATTTGATAAAGTTATGTAAACCACCATTACAATTTCGATTGTTGTTTGATTGTTTGTTTCTGTTAGCATATAGAGGCATACATGCGGTCATTCATTGAGAAAATATTAAATGTTATCTTAGCAAGAGTAAACAAACAAAGTAAGGCAAGAAAATTATAAAACCCGAAAGCTTCATTAAAACAGAAATGAGAAAATACGATGATTTTTTTAATTTTTCTTCTCTACAGGATAAAAGTATGCTTTCTAAACTTCTTTATTCTTTTTTCAATAGCATGAAGTAACAGAATTCAGCAATATTTAAAACATTTGCTAGCTTTCAAGAAAATATAAAAAATCACTCTTGAACCAAATAGTACATCCATAGTAATATCTTAAAAAACCAAACACTTGCGAATAGATCATAGTTTAATAACAAAGTTCGAAATTTGCCAAAAGCACATTTTTGACTTTTCAAGTAAAAATATTAAAGTAGCTGCTACGTACAGAAATCCACAAAACTCACAATCTGTCAATCAGCAATACTATTTGGTTTATATCTATTTCACTGCTAAAGTCACTTGCACTGGGATAAATAAACGATCCAATACTGGTTATATCTGGCAGTTGTACAGCAAATGTTGCCCAAGAAGCCCATTGATCACCTAATCCGCTTTCCTGTATTCGTGTAATTGTCTTCAATAACCAATGTTGATTTCTTACAGATAACTCCCAGTAGTAGTGTCGTATATCTAGTAATTCTGGTACAACTAGGCATACTCTTTTTACTTTAGGCAAATTATCATTATCAGATTTTTTAAGTTTAGCAATAAGCAGCCATACTTTACTAGTGTCAGACACTTTTGCAAACTTATGAAGTAAGCGCTTAGCACTTAAACTCGCATTTTTCTTGTTTTTAATTTTGTGGAACGAACTATTTATGAGATGTGAAATCCCCTTAGCTTTAAATGTTTCAAAGTATCGTGTTTCCGGTGGCTTCAAAAATTGGTACGAGTTATCCAGTATCTTGTATTCGTGACTGAGTAGATCCTTAACCGTTTTGTGCTGTAAAGTAGGTGTATGAACCACAGTATGACTTGTTAATGTATTTTCATAATAAATGCAATCATTCCGATGATACAAACCACTATTTCTGCACGAGTCTTCTTCACATCAATAAATGGCTGCTTTAAAAGTCTACCAAACTGTGTCAAAACAGATTTAATCAATGTTGTCACTTCCATTGACTTATTTAAAATTTGGAAAAATAAAGACAAAAAAATCACAAGGAAACAAAGAAGCATCCAAACGTCTAATTTAAAAGGCATCACCCATATAATATGTGATTTGTAATTGTATTCTTGACAATACACAAGTTGTTTAGGTTTCTGTTCAGAAAAATAAATAAACTTAGCTCCAGTCCACACCTTTCCTTCATAAAAGTATTTTTCTGTTCGCATAATGTACTCTGGGTTTGAACCAGTAGTGAGTCTCTTTCTTTCTTTAAGAGAATAAATATTTAACGAAATATTATGGACCTCAGCAATGGTAATGCTTGTCATTAGGTATCGCCCACAATAATTTCGAAATTTCATGGCGCTTTTTGAGCAAAGCATATTGGTCATTTTGCTAACATCTTTTGCTAAAATACTACCAACTGGAATATAAAATATTGAGCTCAAATGATTCCCATTAAAATTCCAGAAACATGATTTATTTTTTCGTAATGGATTAGCCAGTTCAGTAAACATGTACTCAATATTTCGCAATGTTGAGTTAGAACAATTCATGTAAAATATGTTATGTTGGAGATCTACAAAAGTTTGAACTGAAGGTAAGTTAGTTTGAGATACGATAAAATTATAAGCCTTTTTCAACCGCTCAGTTTCCATGAATAAATATAAGTATGTTGTTTTAATGGAATAAGAGAAGTTTTTAAAGATCTTAAGGAAGTTGATGCGTGCCAGCATTGAGTCAACATTGGGGATTAAAAGAATTACAATGTTTGGCTGAGTAAATTTTAATCCCATTACTCTAATGGGCGATAGTGTATAGTTGTAAATGATAATTTTTCGAATTTTCGAATCAGCTTTTTGTTTAAAATATACTGAATGATACATAAAAATAAAATTTTCGTGCACTGGTTGTAAGTGGTTCTCAACTTTTTCTAAAAAGGCTTCCAAATTTTGGTTAGATTGATGTACTTTGCATGATGAATTAGCAATACTTTTTGACTCAAGAAATACCAATACAAATGTAACAAAGGACCAATAAATTGAACTATGTATATTCATTCCTCTTTATATAAATGAAAATCTGTAACACCAAATATGCCAATTGCTAAGCACTTAAATATATGAGCACGGACTTACTTAAAACCCAAAAAACTGTAAATCCCAGTGATTATTGTGATTCTTACTTTGTTTATTTGTTATTGCAGTACATAAACACGTGCACTTACTGGAATCCAAATATGTAGGTATTCTAAAATTGAGAACTTGTTTGCTATACTCAGTTTAACGCTTACTTATAGTCAAGCTGTAAATATGTTTCGCCTTATAAAATCTACAACAATATACCCATCACTATTAGTTATCCGTTGCTTTTAGCATTGCTAAAAGTACAAAGAGTAATAATAAACACGTCGTCACAACTAAAAATCGATATTTTTTTAAAACTTTATATAAATATTTTAGATAGCCTATGACCTGAAAGGTTGTTGTCTAGGTTTTGTGTCGGCGACAACTCTCAGTTTTCCTGGTGGTGGGGGTCAACCAATGATATCTGCTGCAACTGGCGTTTTGCTATTTTTCGAACTAAATGCTTGACTACTTAGAATCAGTTAGCATATATCAAGCTTCAACATTGTGTTCCACGTACAACCATTTGTGCTTTTTCAGATGAGCTATGGCATAATATACTTCATATTATGAAGAACGGTTGTATAGATTCCTAACTGTTGTTAAATGAATTTAAATGAGCTTTTCTAAAAAAAACTATCGATTTTAGGTGTGTCAATATGTTTATTATTACTCAAAATATAAGATTCTTGAGCTTTAAATACAAATTAATGATTTCAAATGAATATGAAATGGAAAGACAAAAGCTTTCTGCAAACATATTCTTAGCACTGAATTGATAGGAATATACTTTTGAATTGTATTATCTACTGGCCTCACGATGAAATTTTTAAAAGTAAAAAGAATTAATAATTATGCAGTATTGGTAACATATACATACTACGAAGTTGTTAAAAACAAGAAATAATATATGCTTTAATGCTTTAATCAAAATATTGATTGTACCATGATCATTATCATAATGTTACTGGAATATGCCACAGCTTCGAAAGACATGACAAGCATTCTGAAACAAAGTAAAACCACAACAGGCTAAATTTAATAACTACATTTTACTTTTGAAACTTTTTACTCTACATTGACATTGTTGTTGTTTACACTTAAAAGTATGCAAACTATCTTGAAACACAAGTTTTTTGGAAAAATAAATTGTAGGGATGGTAAAATAAGGTAAACCTATAAATATTTGAATGACAAGTCGTTTAAACTTGATTGTTTTCACAATGTCCTTTAAAAAAAGGTGAAATTTTGATGAAGGATTTTGGGGTTGAGTTACAAATCAAATTTACAAATTAGAAATAACACCCGTTGATTCATTGTTCATTTGTTGGTCTGAGCTGTTTTTGTTTTGGAATTAACTCTGCCAAAAGCAGATATCCGAAACTTTATTCAGTTGTCATATTTGAATTAATGAACATATAAATTAGTTATGGAATATTGAATTTAGGTGGCATCAATTCCTAAATAAAAAAGTAAATAAAGGGTTTGTAATAATTACGTTTTATACTACATAAATCCATCTATTAGTCTATATGTATATGATTTTAAGAATATGCATTATTGGGTATGTCACATTCATAAAATTGAAAGTCGAACCAATTACCTGAACTTTTTAATATTATAATGATAATATGATGAGTTAGATAACTCACATTGATATGTGCTAACAATTGTCTAAAGAAAGACATTTACTTTTTGCCTTTGGTCGCCAATAGCTTTATTTCAAAGTAATTCGATTATTATTTTTAACAAGTTATAAACTTATCTTTATACTTAATGCATTTTTCATTCCAAATATGTATGAATATGTATGATGCATATTATGACATTTAGACAAAAAGTAGTTACGCTTTTTTAATGTCATCAAAGAAGGTTTCCAGGTAGGACCAGTTCAAGTTATAAATGATTACAGACATAAGTAGTAATATGAACTGCAATCTAATATATACATCTTCTTTCATTAATCAATTCTGTCCCAAAAAATTTTATTTTAAAATCGTAGACATTTTGCATATATAATTGTAAGCAGCACCATGTAACTCAATCGAGGTATCTTGAGTTTATATTTATAAAAAAAATCTAACAAAGAACTAACAATAATGTGGTTTCGTAAGGTTGAGAACTATTTCTTCACATGTCCAGCTAAATATTATAAATAGTAAATGCAGTTGCCTATCATGCAACTATTTTCAATGCCTACATTATGATGCACAAGCATCCCAGAAAATATAAGATTGCATGACAACTACAAACTAATTTCCACCTAATTATGATGAACCCGCTTTACTTGCTCAGCATTAAACTGTATTCAATGTACTATTTGAATTCATTAGTACTAAAAAAAATCCTTGGTGCCATAATAAACTACAAAATCTAACTAAAAGTACTTAAAAGCAGAGTAACGGTTCCATCTAAACAAGTTTTAAAGTAAACAGTAACGAATGATCTTTTAACATGAACCTGATCCAGTTTTAATCCAAACTTGTACAGTGAATCCAGAATTCTCCTGTTACTTCTAAACTTTATCCTTCGCCTGCACTCTCCAATTAAGCATTCTGGAAGTAACGCCAAATCTGCAATCATCCCCAAGTTCAGATAAGTTGTCAAGTTTAGCAGTAATGCACACATTGGCATATAAACCGTATATAGAAAACTGGTCATCGATAGTCCAACATTGAACTTTGTGGATGCATAGTTAACTGCAATCGTCAGAGTTGCAAATGTCAGAACCCAAACGGTTGAATGAAATTGAATCAAGTTGTTAACTTCCCTCACAAATATTTCAAGGTGAAGATACCTCCTGATAATAACTCGAATTAAATACAGTTGAATTTGTATTGGTTCCTGGGTTCTCGTCATACTTGGATGACATCGTATCACCGTTCCATGACCCTTAGAAACGCTAATTAGATATTCCATCATATCAATTACGAAACGAATCATAGAAGCGAATGCGAATAAAGCCAGAGGAGTAAAGCTCCAAAATTGCACGCATCCCACAAACGTCATGGAGATTCGGGTTGGAAATAGAACCCAATGGTCCTTCCCAAGTTGACCAATAATCGGAATGAGAAATGTTTCAAATAGTGGAAAATGTTTCATGAACAGGTAGACCGGATCCAGATCATATTTAAGTAGATATGTATTAGAACCGAGGAATGCTATGGCAACTGTAACTGGGGCAAGTCTAAAAAGAATTTGGAAGAGCAGACCAGTCGCAGCTTCAGACATGGAGTTATTGTACGTATCTCTCGATAAGGTCGCGGCAGAGGGTATTCTTCTGCTGGCCACTGAAATGAAAAGTCTAGTGATTAGGTATTTAACTAGTTTATGTCAGTAAATTCTTTAAAGCATTTATACCTTTCATTTTGTGCTCCTTTATCAGTCCATACTCTCTATTTAAAATTAGTGCACAAGCCCTGCCATTTACGATAATAAGGTGAGTCACTGACAAAATTACCATTGAAATACAAAAATATAAAAATAAAAATATCCCCTCAATGACTGTTGGAAAGCCTGGTGAACTTCGTGGTACAAAAAGGAAAATACGGCATATGATTGCAATTATCACAAACACAAATACGTAAGTTCCAAGAACGCAGGTGACGAAAATAGTGTGACTCCAGCGAAAAGGTTGAATATAAAGACGTTTAGTTTTTGGTCTGATTTTTAAAGGAATTGGAGGAAGGCTGGACTGGAGGAAGATTAAAAACCAGTGAAACTTTGAAAGAAGTACTTCGCACAGCATTTTTGAAAATATTTCATACGAAGAGAGGCAAAATACGGAGCTAAGCTAACGTGGAGTACTTTCTATAACTTACGGCTATTGTATGATTCAATTATGAACAATATAGTCTAAGAATTTTAGCGTCTTATTAAAGAATAAGCTGTTGGCGCCACTACCCACACTGAAATATCTTAAAATATATATGAACTTTCAATAATAGAAATGATCAATTTTGAATGATTACAAATTCGATTAAAATGGCATTTCTGTAAAAAGAAGCATTTTAGATCGACAATCAATTTTCGTACGATATTGAGTAAAAGGACAATATGAAATGGTTTTATAAAATCCGATTTCCTGCACAAATTGATCCTCCCACTTTCTAATAAGGTAGTATGAAAATAAATTGAACAGTAATTTAAAATTAAATTGAAACTCGTCTTTGAAATGATTTTCGTGTCCACGAAAGTTAAAATCCTTTCCCTTCCAGATTTCCTTGCTCAGTTAGTCGCTTTTGCAATTTTGTGCAAGACAACATTAACATTTCAATGTTGCTAATAAGCTAAAAGGAAAGGTGTATCTAACTACGAAAATGCACAGTAGCTCATTTCAAATAATCTAACCTTCAATCTTTTCATCAACGAATAGATCTATAATTTGAAACAGAATGCCCACATTATAAAAATAAATAGATATGTATATTATGTACTATAGTAATACCGGACATGGAAATTCTTACAAATGGCTCGGGAGCACGAAGTTTGCCATCCCTGCTCAACCTGAAAAATCCCTGGTGAAACCCTTCCCTGATCCAAAACGAAATCCCTGATCACCCCAAAAAAATCCCTGGTGAGACCAAAAAACCCTGAAATTTGCTAAAATTTCGGCGAAAATCCCTGATTTTCCTTCAAAAAACC
>JAQIXX010007934.1:0-10242 GCA_034700605.1 Willowsia nigromaculata | reverse complement strand
TTCTTTTCACCAACAGTAAACGCTGAATGTTGTTTTAAGTACAAGGGTCTAAACTTTTAAATCTCGCGCCAACTGAAATACCGAGCTCCTATTAGTTTCTTTTAGCCAACCAGAGCAGAATATATGAGCTGGCGTGAGATTTAAAAATTCAGTTTAAACTTTTTAAAAGGTGTGTCCAAACGGATATAATTTTAAATACCATTCATCTTATCTGTCAGTTATTGTTCGTGCGCTTAGCGCAGGAACATATGGCCTTTCTAGTTTTCAATAAGGAGGAAAAACAACAATACAGACTTGGAAATGCAGATCTAGGACAAAAAATATATCGCCTGGAAAGGTACCCTACAACATGCCGACCAGAACATGGAATGGATATGGAGGTTTTGTTGAGGACTTACGTTTAATTAAATATATTTACGAATAGTAATGAATGAAAATAACTTGGACATTGAATCAGAACTGTTTTAATGGTTTATGATACCTACTACAAAGATATATAGAATGTACGTCATTGATACAATTAATACTTTCTTTGATATTAACTTATTATGTCTGTTTGTCATAAACAAAAAAATGTTTTCTCGTTGTAGTTATGATTTAATATTAATGAGACATTAATCGTAAATACTTAAGATAATAAATGTTGGGGTAACTTGATATAATGCGAAGAAAGTCCGTGCCAAGATTACTGTCCAGTGGACAGTGTCCACTGCACTGCCTCCACTACTACTGTTATAATTAATGTAGTCATTGATGCAGTAATCACTGTGATTGCTTTCTCATAACATATACTTACACGGAAATCGTCTTAAAGGTAATATCATAATATATAATTACTGCTTTCTCCAATAACAGCATCGATTTTCTTTCTGTTTACGTTCATGTGTCATACGCATTTATGGAACCTAACCTAAAGTCACCATTCACCATACAGTCAGTCAGTATCATGAACAAGCATATAATGTTGGTTAATAACCTCCAGACAACGCAACGTTCTGATACAAGAAAACCATAAATATTTACAGGGATTAAAAAATGGATAAATTTCTTAGATTCTTTTTCAACCTTACTCGATACATGTTCCATCTTCCCTACCAATTTCGCTGGAAATCGGGCTCACGAGCTTACATCTCTCAGCAGAAATCAAAGCAGTATCGGATTTGGACTATCAATTATACCTTTAACTTGCTCTACTTATTATACTTAACTCACCTTCTAGTAGTTAACATTTCAGTTTACATTGAAAGCCGTAATTACGTGTGCATGATAATGCACAGTCTTTGGATTTTAGCTATTGCTGTAGTGCTCGTGAATCAAGGTCCTTCCTTCTTTCTTGGGAGTCAAGTCGTTCAACTTGTTAATTCATCAGCGGATCTGATGAGCAATTTGGAAGTGGTCCACTTTCCTTACGAAAATTTGTTCCAAGCTACAGATCGACTACGTCAACTTCTAATTGGAGGTTTTGCTGCGTACTCTATTTTCATCCAAATATTTGTCCTTTCTCCTGTCTACATACTGTTCATGCAAAAGGGAAATTGGCAACTGGGGTCTCATGTGTATGAGCTTCTATCTTGGTGGCTCCCAGCGGCTCCAAAGACCATTGTCTTGGGAATCAGTGTCATCGTAGACATTTGGCATCTTTTGGGTTGCCAAATGCCCATGACAATGGCTTTTCTAGTGAGCATAACATTTAAGCAAATTTTTAAAGCATCTATTCAACAAATTTTGGCGAGAGAAAAGGTTAATTTGAGGTGGCGAAAGAAGACGCAGGATCTCACAGAGCTGAAGGAAGATTTGAAAGTTTATGCAAAACTTAGAATTTTGACAACAATGTACAATAATATTTATGGAAGGTACTATCTAACCCCGACGAATACATTGTTGGGAATATGTACCGTTGCTGGTGCAGTTGTTGGAGTCAACTTAAGTGGAGACAAGGAAAATTTTGCGGTTTTTATTTTGTGTGTTATGTGCGCCATGTGTGGAGGAGGGATTTTAATTTTGTTTACAATGTTTATGGCAATGATATACGATTGTAGTGTGAAGTTAGTTAAAAATATTAGGTCGAGGGAAGCCGCATTGCGGAGTAATTTGGGAAGGCGTTTGGTGAAAGCTTATAAAACGGAGGCGGTCAAAAATGGGAGTTTTTACGGAGTGCAAAAAATGACGTGCTTAACCCTCCTGGGGTTCTTGTCGAATGTGACAGGGTCGGCTTTAATATCAATGAATTTTTAATGACATCATAGAGAAAAATTGTTAAGGTTTTATGAGTTTTACTTTGACTACAACATTACGTATCAGATAGATGATACAACCGGATAAACACGCTCGTGAGTGAGAAATAATTAACGCGAAAGTGGAAATATCACTTTTTTCTAGCGTGGGTTTTCATGAATAGTTTATCTATCAATTCCTAGCAATATTTGAATTAAATTGAAAAAGTCCTATTGGTTTTCTCGTTTACATTATATGCCTATAAATTTCTCGGTACTGTTAATACACTGTATCTCCAGCACCTAAAACCGAAAGCCTGATCTATGTTATTTCAGATTTCAAAATGGGAATATACTGTTTTGAAGGCCCTTAGATCTCCATGTAGACCATAATACTTACATAGAGTAAAATTATATAACTTTATTTTATAAGTTTAAAATGTTTTATTAATTGTGTTATGTAGAAATGTACCTATACACATAATATGGTTTTGACAAAAGGTTTTGCATTATCTAGTTAGTGCTTAATTTTTTAGTTAAATTAGTCAATATAGATCAAATAAAATTTTCTTCATTTGATAGGATCGTGAAATACATTTATTGAAATATGTATTTGTCAGATTCAATGTTCTATTTTATTTTGTATCTAAATATTTATGGATTTTTAGGTTGGAATAATTCTTTGAGCTTAATAAAAAATTAGCTAAAATGGGTACTTATGAAAATAGCTGTAACAAAGTTCTTTGCATGTGAACTTAGATCATAAACGCCATAGAATTCAGTGGTACAGTGCAATTACAGTACATACATTTAAACGTGCTACATGAGTTTGTAAAAAGTAAAAACCAAACCATATTCTGATAATGTACAGCGTAGAAATGTTAGTAAAGAAATAAATATTTAAATACTACGTAAAACTTCATGACGTATGCTGGAGGTTCGAGTTATTTAACTCTATGAATAATTTACCTTTTCAAACCTACCCCTTTCAGACATAAAATATGCATCTATCCATTATGCTTCTTTTGTTAGCAGACATAGCCATGGTCTTCAGCATTTTGCTGTAGAGTCATATTACGTAAAATGATTATATCCAACAGTTAATGTACATCTAACAAGCCATATTGTACGAGAATGTTTAAAACATTATTGTCGTGTGGCATAAAAGAGGCTGCGAACAACTTTTCCTTACACTTGGATTTTTGGTAGCTTGCCAGCTACATCCCAATATTCTCAATCACACCAAAACTTACTTAATTTATACAAAGGCAGAAATACGCACTGAAGCATCCAGATTGAAACATTTGTTTGTACCAACTAATGACTTAACACCTAACTTTAAAATATGAAGTCTTTCAAATTTCATTGCTCCAAATCTTTAATGGTTTACAACCAGTTTTTTCATATCTACCAAAAGCTTTCCCCTTGCATTTTGGAGTGGAACAGCGATCAAGAACTTTTCCAGGCGAACCCTGCTTTCTCTGGAGATAGAAAATTTCCATGGTTTAGAGTGTGGTACTTCAATACGTTTGTGATTGCTGGACTTATTGGATTCGGGTCCTGTATTGATGTGGCCAGAACCTGGGGAACGCAGGAAACATCATATCTCATGCAAATTCTGGCTATTGGGTTTGCTCCTTTGTCCATTCTGTACTGGGCGTCTGCATATGTCGTTATTCAGAACGTGAATACAATTTCCAATGGAATGAAGCAGATGCAAACACTAAGGCTAAAATTAGGTGAGCTCTAATTAAATATCTGCAATCAATTAATGCATCAATTTTCCCTAATGTTGCAATATTTTAAAACTTTAGACAGTATTAAACCTCATAATTTCCAACAAAATCTAAACCTATACTCCAAAGACTTCTGGAAACGTCGAGTCTACATCTTCAACTGTTTTGCTTTCATGATGTTTATTATACCCTACGCAATCATACCTGGCATAATATTTCTAAATCTGGATCCATTCTTTTACACCTTCAATAGAGTACTAAACAAGCACCAGATTTGTCACGAAGACACAGCGATGTGCTTACATATTCGCTCAGGAGGAATAATATTATTACGACTATTTGTAAGCTTAACTTGTGTCCTTGAAGCATGTCGTTTTATTTGCTTATATTTTTTCCTTTTGGTTCACATTTTAGAATTATACACTACAAGTTTGGAAGCAATATGTTTTCTAGTTCCTTGGCGCAAGTCAAACACTTCTGCTGACAAATGTATACGGCTCCAAACTGTATTTAAATGGTACAACGCTTTCAAAGTTGGAATTTCAAGTTTACAAGGTCCAAGTGCTAACCTAGTTGGTATAATGATATATGATGGTTTCTGGAGCTGCGTTATATTTTCTGCAGTTAGTATTAGGGTATTGGATGCAATGCCATTAATGTTGTACTGGTTTCTTCCTTTTGTTGCTATATTCTTTGCAATATTTTTGCACATAATTTTACAACTTCATGTTCAAGTCAGTACAAAAAGCTACCATATTTTTGATGCCCTTAGTCAAAGTCACTCTGTTGATCTGGCAAGAACACATATGATTTCATCAAAGTTTTTTGCTTTGCAGAGAGAAATTGTTAAAAGAAAGATACGCACATTTCGCCCAATAGCTTTAAATTGTGGATCAGCTTTTCAATTGAATCGAGATTTTGAATCTAATTACTATCACCACATGGTTGGACGAATCACTGATGTCATTCTGCTACCCATCTGGTGAAAGACGTTTTATTTATTTTTTGAATTTCTAAATGGCAACTTTTAATTAAGTGCAAAACAGTGATTAAGCAACTTAGACTCTAATATCTTATAGAGTTTAAGTTCTCAATTTATAACTTTTTGATTAATGCGGTCAGTAAAATAAACAGATTGATATTCAAAAATAATGCATGCATTTATTACCATAATTCATTAAATAGATTTAGCTCAAAATAGTGTCTTTTTATTCTTTATTGTCTCTAGCCCCCTTGTTTTAAAAGACTTTTCATATTGCATTTGTTTCGGAGTATTTAAATAAGAATTTTACAAAACGTGTGACGGCCTTTCCTGCTTAAGTGGTTTACTGATTTGGACACTAGTTTTTATTACGGACCATTTAATTTATACATGAAAGTACGAACATATTGGAGTTTGATTCAAGTTATTAATAAGATGATAATTTCAGAGGTAAATTTCGTGATCTATGATGAAACCCATATAGCATCAAAATTACATCTATTGAGTGTTCTAGAATAATCATAACTGATTAATTTATGACTTAAAACTTTAAGTGTTTTGTCATTGTAAAATTATCTTGTATCATCTAATTATGTGAGTGTGCATTGGCATTTGTCCTCATCTTTCATTTATCATGCAACATATAATGAGTGCATTGTTATATAACTGGAATGGATACCTGGAATCGGGATCTAAAAGAAAAAATAAGCAGCAAGGCCAATTTAGGTTGAATAGTTTAGTTGAAAATAGGTTGAATGGGAACGATTCACAGTTTGCTTGTTTGTTTTAAGGAAATAGTTTTTTCCCATATAAATCCCTTTGTGTTGCCATGTTTTTTTAAGATTGTTTTTTGGCACAACAATTTTTTTATTTTCTAAGCATTTTTTTGTTTTTCATGTGTACGGTGTGAAAGGACAAAAAACTTTGTAAACTGTATTTATTGAGAAAGGAATACTTCATTAAATTGGGCTATAACAATATATCATATCTGGATGTAAATTTTTAGTGATTAAAAATGCAGAATTACTCCGAAACATACAATGGAATCAATTACATACCATTTAAAAGCTTAGTAAAATGTTCAATGAGCCACGCTTATTATTTTGACCTTGACAAAATTCTTACATTAGTCCCTATTGTTTATACTTGAAAAGTTAAGCATCGTATCAAATTAGTAATTAAATATAGAGTTCAGAGTTTTGAAATCTTGAATCTGCTTAATTAATGATGTCCAGATACCCAATGTCAGATTTCAAGCTATTCTCTTCACGGAAGCCAGACAGAAAACACGTTATTCTTTTGCTTTGCAACTTCTGCAAAAATGGCATTTCAAAGCTCGTTTGTTGAAAACTTGTACAGAAATATTGCAAATCTTTTTCAGATCTTGTTATGCACAGGTTCAGGTATTGATAAACTTTTAACATTTGCTCTTGTTTCGATCATCATATTTCAAATTTACATAAGTTACAGCAACAAAAAATATAAGAGGTTAAATAAAACTTCAAAGAGCGGCAAAATAAGTGGACACTTGGGATATCATGACCTTCCCGCGGTTAGGCCATGGATACCATTAAAGTTAATTGGGAACTTACCGCAAGTTCTTCCTCTTTCAAGTAAGGTCTTTCGCAGAACATTTCAATCATGCTTTTCCCACGCCCAACTGCACCCTAAATCAGTTTCTGTGTTATTAACAGATTTCCTGAAAGTCGTAGAACAATGGTCACAAAAACATGGAGACATATTCACCGCCACTGGACTTAACCAACAGTTTGTCATTTTGAACTCAGGTCCTTTAATCCAGGCCCTTTTAAAATCAACCGATTTCGGTCACATGGCAAAATCGCCAACATTTTATCAACATATTATGAAACCTTTTATTACAAATGGGGTGCTTGTATCCAATAGAACATTGTGGCAACGACAGAGGAAATTACTGTTGCAAAGTCAAACTTTCCAGAATCTGAAGGCTTACATTGGCATGCTGAACAAGCATAGTTTAAACCTTGTACGTAATTTGGAAACCCTTTTTGAAGATAAAGACTCACATGAAATTAATAGTGTCATAAACACTGCTTTTCTTGGAGTAACTAGCGGTATGTTTACCTTCAAATCTTGTAGCACTCTCAATTAATAAGTATTTTCGTTCATATATTTGAAGATAAATTGAATTATGTGTCTTTGTTTCAGAGATGATAACCGGAAGAGATTTAAGTGGCTCAGATGAGCTTTTAGAGTACCACCGCAATTTTAATATGTAATAATTTCAATACTTGTTTCTCATAAATAGCAAGTTCATAATGAACAAGTTGATACAAAGTTTTATTTGTGATTTTAGATGGAAAGAAACAAATATACCCCGTGCCATAAATCCACTTTTTCTTGTTTACCCATTTCGATTGTTTAATCATAGTGCAAGGCAATACAAACAAGCTATAAAAGGACTAATTGGCTTTGCTCAACGGGTAGTCTAGTCGGCTTTCGTGTAAAAGTTTTAATTAGTTTCCCTTTCATCAAAACAGTTCTCAAGTGTGGTGTATGCATTTATAGAGAATTCAAGAGCATAAGGAAGCTCACAAGATTGAAACTGTACTAAACAAATTGGATGAGGCAGATAACGTCACAAATTCTGCCAAGCCCATGCTTCGAAGTGTACTGGATGTGTTAATGGAAGCTGGAGTTGATGAGCCACAAATCATAGATGAGATGAACACGATGATGTTTGGTGTAAGTGTCATATTACATAAGATCAATGGAATGTACTGAAATCTATTGAAATATTTTAAGGTGCTGGTTTATAAAAATATATTACTTTATTTATTTAGGGCCATGAAACGGGCGCCAGCGTAATCCACTTTTTATGCTTATCCTTGGCTCTTAATCAAAATATTCAGGAACTAGCTAGGATTGAAGTAGATGAGGCGTTTGACGAGTTGATTAAAAACAATGAAAGCATGATCACATATGAGGCAGTCCAAACAAGACTCAAATATGTGGAACGTTGTATTCTAGAAACATTAAGGCTATTTCCTCCAGGGTTCTTATTGCCCAGAAAACTTGAAACCCCTCTACAGCTTGGTAAAGAAAAGGAAAATTTATTTCTTATTTTTGTTGCAATATAATGTGATATTTCTAAAACAGAACTCCCCTTAAATTTAAAATCCTTTAGAGTACAATGATCAAACAGTGTTTCTTCAGCCTGGGATCACCGTCTTTACCGCACCGATTCTCATTCACAAACGTGCAAAATATTTTCCTGACCCGGACAACTTTGACCCGGATAGGTTTTTACCAGAAGAGTCTGCCAAGCGACATCCATATTCGTATATACCGTTTTCTGTGGGTCCGAGAAATTGCCTTGGTCAAAAGTTTGCAATGATGGAAATGAAAATTGTGACTGCATACCTTCTTCGTAACTTTGAGATCAAAGTGACAGATAAAGCGGGAGATATTCCACTGTTGCCTTACACAACACTCACTCCAGCCAAGGACTACACGTTCCAATTAAATAGACGCATAAATATTAATACTGATTACTAACGTAAGCTAAGCTACGTTATACTTAATAGTTCACACAAGTTTATAAAACATGTAAAAATGAGAATAAATTATGTTAATAAATTCTGAAAATTATGCTACAGTGATAGAATTTTTACTAGCTAATACGTGACTTTTTAAACGAATGTATACTTTTCAAGTATCGTTAATATTCCTGAACCTTAGGATTATATTTTGATAGCTTGTTTTAATAAATATATACAACTATTTAGACACCTGTCTTACTTTTTTAATCTTAAATGCTTGAGTTACATGTTCAAAACTAAATACCAAAACGACAATGCCACAACCAAATAACAGGATAATATGACCTGTACATTCCCTTCAATTTTTACTGCCAAGGACACAGAAAATATTTGTTTTTGGGAATGCCCAAATTGTACACTTGACCACTCGATAAACTCAATCCACTAAATTAAATATCCCAGATTCATGCATCCCATATTAATTCTATAGAGGGCTTTTGGAGGTATTAATCCTTTAAATCAGAATGATATTGTTGGATCGTAATAAACTTGCTTTCCAAAAGTAACTCCTTTATCTTCAAGTTTCCTTGCAAACCAGTGGCAAGTATGTGCAGGAAAAATTATGTGCAGTTTTGTTGCAACCTTTAAGTCGTTTGAAAAGGTAGTCTTCCTCCATATCAGAATACAGATTAGAAATTAGTAGAGGTGTCATCAACGTTGTCAAATGTGGTCGCATTGGAGGGTTGCATTAAGGCCAGCAGCTATGCAGTTACATTGGCAATAAAAAATCTCCATTTAAATATATGCATAGAAACATCAAAAAGGCATCAGTGGACTGGGCTCATCTTTAAGGATTTTGATCTACCAAATGAAGACCAAACATGAACTGAAAAAATTCTCAGCTTGGCTGCTGATTATTTAGCCATACAGTAAAATTAAAAACGTTCTTCAATAAACCGATATTTTATAAAGCAAACAAATCTTTTAATCATCCTGAACAGTAATCCTGATCGAAAGGCTAAAATATTTCTCGATAAGTACATATTTAAGAAGCATGAAATGATAAAGTTGTGCATACTTTTTATATTAGGTTTTAATTTTAGAGATTAACAATCGTCAAAATTACCTTAGGACTTGCATATATAGGCTCCATAAGGTTTTTTTATGAGAAGAACTCCAGGAAATGTTTTTTGCTTAAAATGAAAATTGGAAAACATTAACATAATATTATGACAATCACACTAATCATAGTGAAGTTTTTACCAATAACAGAATGACGCCCGGAAGTCATTAATTTTCCTACATATTATGAAAAATCTTCTGACCTTCAAAAATTTATTGCATTAATAAAAAATAGCATTCATAGCAAAATTTCATTACTCTCATGAGTTAACGTCTTCTCATACAGAGAAAAAATTTTTCGTTTATAGTAAATTTTCTTATCTTGCTGGGAAATTTCTGTACTTAATCTTTGTGAATACCAAAAGAAATTTCCTACCAAAAAGGAAAGTTGCCCTGATATTTAGTTAAAGAAAAGCAGTTAGACCATTAGACGGAAATAAGCAGCATCCCATAAGAATTTTTCCATCCCATCATCAGAGAATTTTTCCATCCCATCATCAGAGAATTTTTCCATCCCATCATCAGAGAAATTTTCCATCCCTTTATAGGTAATTTTCCATCCCCTTATAGGAAATTTTCCATCCCCTTATAGGAAATTTTCCATCCCCTTATAGGAAATTTTCCATCCCATCATAGAAAATTTTTCCATCCCATCATAGAAATTTTTT
>JAQIXX010007933.1:0-10244 GCA_034700605.1 Willowsia nigromaculata | reverse complement strand
AACAGGCGGCCAAAAATAACGTAGTTTCAAAGTTAGAAATTCAACGTGAATTCAACGCAAAATGTCCCGTTGGGATACTTTTAGATGTTGACGATATGATGACTTTAAAGTCCGGTCCTGGCTACCTGGCTGGTGAATTCTACTAGACTACTGACCATAGTATATTTTAGTTTATAAGCAAATCTACAAAGTCATTATATTATCATTTCATCATGAAACGAAAAAAAGAATTGCAATTTCAATTTTTTATGTATAAAATGATACAAGCAGAGAGAGCCAGAATAGCCACTTTTCCTCAGCTATGCACGCCAAAAAAGTTCATATCATGTGCATAGACACGGTCCAGATACAACAATGACGGCTCAGCCCCAACAATTGCTTTGTGTGTGATGTTTGATGTTGTTGCTTTATCCTTTTGCTGCCAATCATGCACTTGACTGTCAGTCAACAAGAGTAGTTGTGGTAGTGCTGAGTGAGTAGGAAACCAACCCTGCAGCCGCTAAGCCGACAACAATCAATGATTTTTTATCCTAAATGAGTCTGTAAGCAAAAATGCGTACTGCATTGTTGTACTGGTGGTGATCTCGTACCCACCTAGTAGAAAAAAGGGAATTATAAATATCCGTCCATCCGCTTAGTTTATTTTTTAATGTGGGCTTTACCAGAAAGCAACAGGTAACTTTCATCAGATAATGTTATGCAATCATCATCATGTAACATAATACACAACACCGTGTAATTCCCCTTGAAAAAATAGAAAAAATATACTTTGTCGTGTTTAATTTCTCCTAAAACGAGCTGTCTATAAACCTGCTTCCATGCACCGTTGGCTGTAACTTTTTTTATAGGCATATAGGATTCGGACATACCTAGCCTAGCCTGCATAAATTTGAAATATTAATCCATTTTCATATTAAAAAAGCACTACTTGTCATAATATACCATTATGTAATAATCGTTTAACCAGGCACGTACAGCAAAATGTGGGAAACTTTTTATTGCGCTTCCTCATTCATACCTCAACTTGAAGCAAAAAAATGTACGCGAGTACTTACAAAGATCTATAACTATACTGTTCTGTGCTCTATCAAAAGGCAACCAAGCTTTAAAAACATTTGAAACGGTCGGTTTCCTAAAACTTCTGTTTGCTTTACTATCAATGAGTATCTAAAAGCCTGCTCTAAAGCTAAAACAGATCAAACAACATTGCTTTCTTCTTTACCTGTTGTAGGGGCGATAATGTCCATATTCGCAATTCACCCACGCTAAAGAGCCTGGCTGTCTGTGCAAATGCTTAGCGAATAGGATAATATAATACGTACTTTGCACAAGTATTTTGAGCTTATGTTTCATGATGCATGATGATGATGGCTTTTATAATGATTTATGTGATGGGAACCTGTATTTTGTCCGTGATAAAAATTTGTGGGTATTAACTTTTTTCGTAATTAAAGGCCACATAGGGCAAATAAACATTGGTCATTTCATCTTTTTGAAGATCTGTGGACGAATTTAATTACAGGACATGGGTCATGGGCTTGTTGCTTCGTTCTTAGATTATGACATACGCTTAAAAATAACTTTATTGCTGTTCACGGAGAAAATACATTTGACTGAGCAATTTTAAAAAAATATGCTTACATTCATGAGCCCCCGAGGAAAAAACTAGAACTAGAGTTTCTATTTTTATAGATAAAAATTAAACACATTTGAAATTCTTACTCACTTTTTCGTACTTCCAAAGGATATTTTTCTGTTGCATTCAACCTTTTACCAACTCTCATGTGAAATTGGGGGAAAATCCATGAGAGTGATGCACTTGAATAAATAAAAATAATATGTTGGTGGATGTGCCATTGAATAAATGTGCTCGTCCAGGTTTTTATGTAGTTTTATATCAGGCATTGTTCATGATGAAGATATGAAAATATGTTAAACGAAATAATGCAAAAGTCTTGCAGTAGTGCGAGAAAGAAAATATCAAGGCAGTGTACAGAGTTTTTTCTCTCAATAAATTCAGTTTTTACTTGAAAACTCGCGTGAAGATAACTCTACAAGTAGAGAGGAAATGACTGTTCACGAACGTGGTAATCACTCATTACAATATCAATGATTATCATTTTTCTTCTCTTAACCAAAATACATGTATCCGATACTAACGCGGCACAGCACAATAATAAAACTTAAGTTTCACATGAAAAAGGCTTGTATTTGCACTAAACTTTCACATAGTTCTATAATGTATATGATGATTTTTGAAACACATGTTACTATAATTTTTGTATTTTTGTTATGAACTTTTTATTTTATTTACTCTCATATATTAGTTTATATAAATTAACCATCTTTTTGGAATGTGCACTATTACAATTTTAAGAAGTGGCAAATCCGTGTGACTAGAATTCTACAAGTCCCTGACGTCTACTAACAGCCTGTTTACAGTTTAGTAGGCTAAAACATGAGTATGCCACCGACTGACTAACATAATAAACTTCGACCAAGCAAGCTAAACATTATTCTTGTCCAAACGTTCCACTGAGACTAAATCGGGCATCACAACTTGCTTATGTATTAAGTAACCCTTTTGCTTTTATACTCCATATCGATTCTCAGATCCATCAGGCAGCATGAGACTTACGTTTTTGTTTCCCGTCCACACAAGTCGAGGTGAACGAATCGTGTTCCTCAAGTTGTCAGGTAATGGTACCGTACTTATAGTCTTGACGCAACGCGTTTGTGTGTGCCCCAAGCCAAACATTCCCGAGCTGGATTGCTGTTATAGTCAAAGAAAAATGTTAACGTTATTACTTCACATACCACCTTAAATAATCACCAAAGAGTCATAAATCCATCAGTTCACATGTTGTTGCACACACGGAACGGTTTAAGAAAACATTGATCGATAAGTATAAAGTGTTTTGCAACTTGCAAGTGAAAGTACAAAAACATACCTGCCAAAAAGACATTTTGTTTTCTGTACATGAGTAACTAGCCAAGTACTTCCCATCAAGAGAGAAAGAGCAGGCAGTTATAGGACTTTGATGAGCCGGTATAGTTTGACATTTTGACGAGCGTAACTCGTAAATTGCCAAATTTCCTTGCTTGGAACCCACTGCAATACGGCGAGTTGTTGGACAATGCGTTACTTGAGAGAATCGACATAAAACTGGAAAGACGTCAGCAAGACCTCTAGTTTTTAGGTGGCCGTGGTCCACGCAATGTAATACAATGTCCATTACCTATGAAATGAGCAATATAGGGATTATAATCATGACCATTAAGATTTGATTTGAAATTGAAATCAAATCAGCATATCACCAAAAAAAAGATATGAGATAATCCTATTATCCTGATATCAAGACGTTGTTTAGCATACCTCCACGATTAAATCTGAGATTTCTGATTGCATTTTCTCTATCAGCAACTCAATCACACGTAGAATCTCCGGCTTTGAACGGTTTAATATTATATTGTTGAGATTGATTTGAATTGCCTGGGCATTCTGTTGAAGAGTATTGTATCGAGCAACTTCCTTGGCCATGGTTGTAATGAATGCGGCTGGGCGAGCAGTTGCAATTAACGTCAGAGCATGTCTAGCTGTTCGACATGCATCCGCTTGAGGAGTAAGGGGAAGTCCAAATGACATG
Source organism: Willowsia nigromaculata (assembly GCA_034700605.1). NCBI lineage: Eukaryota > Metazoa > Arthropoda > Collembola > Entomobryomorpha > Entomobryidae > Willowsia > Willowsia nigromaculata. The sequence goes on along the minus strand of JAQIXX010007933.1, from coordinate 6,597 downwards.
CTGTGTAGAATATAAATAAAATATTTGTATATTCACCCTTTCGACAACCAGTAGTCTAATGATTAGTTCATCCATAATGAGGCACCTTGGGACTAAATTATCTGCTTCACAGCAGAGCTCCAAAAGAGCAAGTAATATTTTAGAAACATCCAGAAATGGTTCCCAAACTGTAAAACCGCGTCCTATTAGATCGATTGCAGCACGACGCAACGGAGAATATGGACCGGTAGGGGCGACAATGACCTTCCCTCCAATGGCTTGATTTTGCTGAGGATTCAACAGCAAGTGACTTAAAGCTTTGCCTAGAATATGGTATAAAGAGAAATTAGTTACAAAATTCGCTTATGCTCACTCGATTCAAGTACATGTACATATACTTACTTGTCAACCGGGCCAAATTGCTATTCCCAACGCCAAACCCTTCAACACCTTTGTTTCTGCCCGTGTCCATACTTCTAGCTGTAATTTCCTGCCCGAATTCGGCCCCCAAAACGCCAAGAAGTATAATGGCCGTTGTTTGTTTTCTTTTGTGCTCCGAAGGAGATGGTTTGAGACTAGGTTCGTCCACATCTTCGTCAAAATCTTGCTCAGAATTAGCACTGTTGGCCCCCACCACCGAAGACTGATCGTCACCTCCAGCAGGTTCGCCTTGACTAGATGGAGTTGTTACTGGCGTTAATTGCTGTCCCATTCCCATGGGCGTAACATTAGCGTTACTCGAAAACGGATCCACATTTAGATTAGGTAAATAAGGAGCCCACAGATCCACAAGCTTCTTCCTTCCCTCAACTCCAATCCTTGACAACTCGGCAAGTAAAAGTGCTTGCGCAGCATCTCGAACTTCAACACAACGATCTTGCCAACGCAAAGCTAGGGTCTCGACAAGGGGTTCCTTATAACATATGGAATGTTTAAGCTTTTCGTGTAGCATCACGCAATGCAGGGTGGCAACGAGAGACCAGCCATGTTTAGAGGCTGCTTGTTGACTAATGTAACCATCATCTTGCTGGGGCTGTATCTGTCCGGTTCCCTTTGTGGAAGGTCGATTAGCTTTCCTGATTCTCTCTTGCTCTGCCACAAACGTCGCATTTTGCATTGACATCAGAGAATTAGCAAGTGCAACAATTGCAAGCAAATGATTGGTAGTGAGAGAACATGAAACCTCCCAATGAGTACGACTGGTAAACCACTTCACACGTTGCGATAAACTAGATTGGAATTTTAGAGCTTCCTCGAGCTTAGATCTGACATCTGATGGCTTCCAAGTGGGCGACATAAGACTCATGTAGCCTCCCTTGGAAATCTGCCCAAAGCAAATAGGAACTAGGGGCTTTAGCAATCCTAGTCTAGCTTCACATATTGAGTCCAGTTCTTGGTCAAGCCCCCATCCCAGAAGCAGCGAAAGTAAAAGCTGGGCAATTTCCATTGGGATTGATGATTCAAAAAGGAGATTCCTATTCCTTCGGCTGGTACACGAGCCCTCAGTTCCAATTCCTGCTAGGCTCGCTGATGAGTCTTTTAAATAACAGTTATATACACATATTAGATGGAATAAACGTTTTAAGAAATTATGGAATGTGTCATGCCCCGATACTACAAAAAAAGTATTGTAGAAGAATGCAAGAAAACATACTCTTTCTGCTTGAAGCCTCTTTCTCTTGCTTGATAAGCAACGCAGACTCAGCTTTTGCCTGAATTTTTTCAGCACCTTCTTTCACCTTTGCAAAGAGACCTACCCCAAAAGCAATGTACAAAGACAGAAAAACAATGCATTTAGTTTATAGAGAGTTTTTGCAGCAGTTCATCGAAAGCAAGCATTAACAATCAAGAGACTGAAAGAATTCCTTATAAAACCGCATACCATGCTTATCCTTATCTTTAAGGATCTTCTCCATATCACCAGCCCTATCTTTCACTTTCCCAAAAAAGTCTACATACTCCAACCGGAAAACCAGGACGAATCGTATATTACAAGCACATCCATTTTATCCCAAGCAAGACATGATGATGTTAACAAACAAATCAGATTTTCATTGGAGTTAGCAATCAGAACCTCACACGCATTTCATTAATAGCACTCAAACTCGAAAGCTGAAAGCGCCATATTATCAGAACTCACCGGCTATCTTTTTCTGTGCATCGGGGCTAGCTGAATTTGTCAATGTAACTATTTTACAATATTCTGTTTGACCAATTAGCCCTTGCGCCTCGAGGGTACAAGGTGATAACGCACCATATTCATCTCCTAACAACTGAACAATTAAAGCTTCCACGTCAAAGAATAGAACGTGTGCTTCGGGATCTGTGTCATTTGTTCGCAGTCCTTGTACAACCAATGGTGGCAATCGTGTTCTGGAATGGTCCAATGGATCATTTGCTGGTCCATGTTGACCTGGTTGATGTAGTTGATTTAATCCTCGCTGCACAAATCGTAATTTCAAAGCCCGTATAACTTTAAATTGTACAAGATACTAACAAGTGGTATACTAGGACTATAAAAACCTGAGCAGCATGACGAATGGCAGCGAGATTTCGTGACCGAAGTCCTCTAAAGAAGTGCACCGCAGGATTGGCTAGACCAGATTCTCCTTGCGCGGCTGTTAAATTTCCATTTTCATCACATGCGAGTAAAACATCCTCTGCTGCCATACCGTACAAAACCCTGTCCAAGTGTCCGGTTTCCATTTGCCAAACGTGTACGGTTCCGTCAGCACAGCCAATGATTAAAAAGTCATCCAATGGCCGCCATTTGATGGATGTAATTGGAAATAGATGCCTTGAGGCAAGAAGAACACACTTCTTTTCGCGAATAGAGAGAAGTGCAGCGGAATGATCGCTTGATACACTGCAAACTGTTTGAAGTACACGTGTCTAAAATACAAAGAAATTATTTAACATTTATTGCAAGGAAACAACCAATTCACAGCGCACAATACATTATTAAGTACTTACACTGCATTCGTTTGGAGGCACCAGAATTTGGGTAATTTCTCCAGCATGAACACAAAATCTGTACAATAAATCGCACTTGACAATGTCCCATAATATCACGGAAAAGTCTCGGCCACCCGACACAAGATAGGCTGCATCGTATCTTGGGTGAACTCCATGAGGATAGACCAAACAATTGACTTTTCCTTTGTGTCCAAGTAATATTTGATGCAAGGGCCACTCCTCATATTGTTGGTGCCGACCATGGAGAAGATGCAACATGATTGCATGCGTGGCAGGGACTACGACAATGCTGCCATCCTCTCTTCCGCATACCAAACGACTTTGTTGAGGAATAAAAATTGAACAAGTCAGTAAAGGACCACGGCACTCATCAGTGTCCTTCAATAAAATTTATCACAGCAAAAATTTCAATGTAAAAATCCTTACTACAAACAATGTTTACACAAATGAAATTTTATAGCTTACAAACTGGTCCAAAATTCCGGGTGGCGACGGCTTAAGATTATCCCATGCTTGCTGCAGACTGGATACTGACTTGGGAGGAGCTTCTGCAGTTTCAAAATAAAATAAAACAAGAAACAGTTAATTTCGGATCGTTATCGGCAATATGTATAGTTTATTATGTTTGCATTGGTGTACCTGGCGGCTGAAAGTTGGGATTATGTGCTTTCCTTGCGTCATCCAGTTCAGTAGTATGTTCACCAAACGCCATTTGTTTCAACTGTGAGATCTGCGAGTTGGTCACATCTGGCATATTCCAAACGACTAGCTTGGATTCATGATCACCTCGGATGAGCACAAATTTTGATGGCTTTCTAGAAGAAGGAGGTTCCATTCCTACCGAAATTACATGAAAACATGGTGGAGCAACCAAGTTTTTCGAATTGGGGACATTGAAAACGCAGTAATTAAATGGTTCGTCCTTGAACCCGATACGATGAAAATCCTTATGATCCACAATGCAGCTGCAAGCAATGCAACAACGTAAAAAAGAACATAAAAATATGTTGCATAATATTATGTATGGCTAAAAATGACAATCATCTTTACAAATACAATGGCGCATTACTTATTTGGTAACTTGTACAGGTACGCCTTTCCTGAAGATCCAAACACAACTACTTTTTCTGGAGATATGAATTCTCCTCCTATCCAAATTTCCGACTTGTTCTTTGGAGAGCATTGGGTTAAAACCGAGAAATCTCCTGCATCGTAAATCTGCAAAGTGTAAAGACAAGCATCGTAATAATAGAATTTTCAAATTTTTCAATAATCTACAAGAATGTCGGATATGAAAAAACTAAATGACATTACCTGCCAAACCTTGTCTGATACAATGAGAACAGTACGATTATTAAATAGACAGCAAACTAATGTCGAAACATTTTTCGTCCGAATAGTTTTAGATTCATTTTCATAGAGAGGAGTTTTATCGCGAAACTCTTGCTCGTTTATTGTCCAAACCTTTACGGTTCCGCTAATAGTAGTAGCAAGAATCACATCATCTGTTGAAATAATTCAATGGCAATGATTACATGAAATTGGGATAAGAACAAGTTATGAATTATAATTTCAGATTCAGATAAGTTACATTAGCATTACTTACCAAGTTTTTTATTAGGTCGAAGCACATGCAGTGCAGACACCCAATCTGGATTTACATGAGAGCTTAAACACAGCAGAGTTTCAAGAGTGACTGGATCAATTATATGGATGTCTGGATAGTATCCAGTACAAAACAGTTTTGGTTCCATCGGACAAAATGCGAGGGAATATGGCTGAAAGTAGGATATAATTATGGAATTTCCTAGCTAAATTAAAATTGCTTTACACATTACACTGAAAATGGAATTGTAATAATGCTAACCTGCATCTTTGTGTGCGGGTTGATGCATTTAGTCGTTTCCAAACAGCGACCATCAATTGCGTCCCAGTTGCACAGTTCCCTATATAAAGTTTGGAATAATATGACATGACACTCTCGTTTTTAACAATGTATGTATTGTGATTGTATTTTAATATTATTCCATATTCCTCACCCATTATCACTAGAGCTGATTATGAGATCATAATTTTCAGTTGTTAAGTGTACAAACGCAAGGGACAAAATTGGTCCCGTATGACCTATCAGAAAGCATCTTGGTGTCATCTGAAGGAGGAAAACGCAGAATTATACAATCATTAATGATATATTATTCTTCAAATCTTCAAACTACATAAAAATACATTTAAGAAAATTTGTCATACATCCCAAGGCGATGTTTCCAACAAAGTCTGCGGGCTAACTTCACCCCCTTCTCCAGGTTCCGCCTGAACTCCTCCCCCCAATTTGCTTTCCTGATGTTGCACATCCCAAATAATAATCTGCCCATCATTGCACCCCGTAACAATCAAATTCAAATCAGGGGAGATGGCAATAGAGCTGATAGGGTGAGAGGGAGCATCCTTTCCCCACAGCACAATCGGAATGACTAAACTACTCGTCTGTGACATCTTTTCAATTCACTTTTGACACTCCTCAAGAACACATGCTTTTATCCTACATGCACCTTACACTCAGATCTGTCTTCTACACATTGGCATAAATCTAATTAAACCACCACAATAATTAAGTATCAAACAGCACTACTTTTTCAGTTTCAGAGCACCACAACGAGATCAAAACTCCTCCACGGGTATGGCTATCAAAGTATCAGTCTTGACCTCCTTTTGTCTTCTCCAAGAAGAAAGTTCCAAAATCTCAATAAAGCACCGATATTCAAGTCTTAAGATAATCGATTATCTTTTAAACTTAATCACGGATAAATATCCCTCCTGAAATCTTTGTGAGTTTGGTTCTGTGTGACCTGCTGATGTGGATTTGGATTAGCTATCTCTGAACACCTTTTCTTTGCTTACATACAAATAGTCAGATGATCATCGATTTCATACACCCACTTTACATACTTTTGTTATCAACTCATACTCATATGCACTTCTATTTATGTATTTTGCACCATTGTGTATTACGTAACGTGATGCAACCCTTTACTTCTGCTGCTGGACTATACCTAAAAGTTGGTTGAATGGATTGCCCCTGAAGTCTGGAGTTTCTGCTGGGATTCAAGATGTGAAAGAAAATGTGAATATGATGACAGCATATAAAGAAGATTCTCTATTCTCTCTGGCTTTTTAAACGTCAACCTGAAACAGATTGAGATCCCCGTAAAAAATACATTCCTGTCTGATTTTTTACTAGTAGATATGCTCTAAAGTATGGCTTGACTTGATGCACAGATGCACTATTCTCAGTAGTGGTTGGTGAGCTTGATTTACTCCACGCACAAACTACGAACGAACAGCAAAGAGCCACGAAGTTTTATAATTGATGCATAGTCAAGCCAAAAGATCGGAAAAAGTAAACCAGGGAAAAAGTCATACGCTGTGTGATGCGCTGGCTGAAAATGGAGAATTGAATGTTGAGGTGTCAAGTCAGGTGTCCATCCGGTTGAATGGAAATTGACTGTTTTGGTAACATTGTATTACAGGTGTGAAAACAGTCGGGGAACGACAAAATAGGCGATTGGGATTAGTATGCTAAGTAAACATCAGCTGAGTCCATAGCGGTTCTCAGTTGACTTTTCGACATGTCGTGGTGGTTGT
>JAQIXX010007932.1:0-10246 GCA_034700605.1 Willowsia nigromaculata | reverse complement strand
GTCCTATTTTGCCGATTTTTCGTGCATATTTGCATACATATTTTCTCATTTTTCTTGCATTTTTCCTCGTTCTCTGGCAATAACAATTAGTAGCGAGTGTAACATCTCGTTATACAACGGCAGACATGTAGGTACTCAATAGGAATAATCTCGAACTAATATTTTGTCACATATTAGCTTTGTCTTGCTTCCCAGCAAATTATTTGCTCAAGTTAAACTGAAAGAAAAGTTTTTCATCATATAACTACAAACCAATTAAAACGGTACAAAAATGTACAACGGAAAGCACACATTCAGAGTAGGGAAATTGTGTGATGTTGTGTTGTTCTCATGCTGTGCAGTTAAACAGAAGTTATACAATTATTATATTATGCACACAACAGAGTTGGAACCAAGCGGCGCAACGTGCCTCTACTATCCAGACTATTACACAGCGAAAGAAAGTATGAAAGCAAAAGCAAGCATGCCTTGTTCGGAAAGTATATTTCCAACTTGTTCTACTAGACAAACAAAGAGTGCCATCATCGGTATCGCCATTACTATTATTATCATGCAATTTCGTGGGTTCCCTGTGAAACTCCTCACTTCTGTTCTAGTCACAACTTTCATGCAGCAGGAAATTATTGATCACCTCTTTTCCTGTATACATGTCTTGCTCGCGTTATGATAATAGCTTTGTTCAATGTTACTGTTTTTCATTTTGTCTCTATTGGAATACGCAATTATGCGTGCGGTATGGATATGGTAATATGAGTTGTTGTAGGTGGCATTTGGGAAAATTAACCACGTATGATAAACCTAATTATTATTTTATAGAGGTTGCATCAAGTCATATTTCGGTATCGTATGCATTGGAACGAAAATGAAAAAAAAAAGCTGAAATAAGAAGTTTATCACAAAACATACTTGGATGAATCATTTAGTGAAAATCGATAAACTAACTTACAGCATGTGTTGGACTAGCGCTAAATTGTGGCATTTTAAAGTACATAATCAGCAAATTAAGGATAAAGGTTGGTAGAATAGTATCAATTTAATTAATTATTGGTATGTGTACATGCTAAAATATAGTGACCGGACAGACTCATTTCATGTGAGATTATCGTTTGATTAACCGCGTTCACATTTATCCATCTTATTTTGTGCTAGTAATTTTTGTTTAAGTAACTGCAATCTGAGCACCAGCGGAATTAGTAGGAGACAAGATATTATCTGGTAAGTAGCGTAGCAGAACGAAGCGAGTGAAAACTCTACATCAGGATCATTAACTTATTGCTACCCGCTCTTAGGGAAACGCAAACTAAGCAATAGTCAGCCAAGAGGCAAATAAAGTCGTGTGAGCGCTGTCTCAGCGAAATCTTTTTAATTACTTAATTGAGTGATTAAAAGCGAGGAGAGCTCCTTTTCTCATTTCGTTGAGATTCCTTCAAACGAGGTTTAACGAAATCAAATTGCTGTGAAGTGAAACCTGCATGCATACCTATGCATGCACCACTTTGCTTGGTGGAAACCAAAGGATTTGCTTGGCTGAGTCTACTTTCCCTTGACGTGTATGCTGATAACGATAGCTCCATTTAGATAAGATACATATATGAACAACAACTCTGTACAAAAACATGCTTTTACAATTTACTGTGCATAGAAAATCTAGACAAAAACTTTGCATAATATTGACAAATATGGCAATCCAGACTTTCTCCATAAAAATAGACAACACCGAGAACACAAGACAGTTGTAAACATAATGTACATTCATTTGAGTCCGTTTACTGACTGCGGAAATCATGCGGAAATGGTCAAAGAAACTTTATTCAGCGCACTGTTGATAAAATATACATCAACATCTGCACTATGTGTACCATATTATTATTCTTGATTTAGCCCATATGCGGTTTCATGCAGCTTCAGTATAGCGGTAGGAATGATACTAGCAAATAAAAGAATACTTTTGTAATAAAACATTTGCGAGTAGCCCAAGAAAAAAGAAAGTCTGATTTCATTAGAGCACAAGGTAGAAAACAAGAAACGGAACAAATCACCGTCGTAATCATCTTCACAGCCTTACAATTTTCTATTCAGGCGAATGAAAGAGAATATCCCTATAAAATGCATTCTTTTTCAAACGTTATCTATATATTTTAGTTGGATCAAGTGGATATGGCCACACATATATAACGGCTTAGAAGAGGAATGAGAATAGATGGAGTGTTCTAGGCTGACCTCGCGGCCACTCTCTGACATAATCTGAGTAAATTACATACGTATAGTTGGTGAAAACAAAAAGCCTTATAATAATACAGGAAGGCCAAAAGCCTCCCTGTCCTGTTTCCTCCATTATAAGAATGGAATGGTATACATGGTTGGAGCAGTGAGTTTTTAGCAGAGGAAGAGAGAGAGTGAAGTAAAGTAATGAATCAGTCCCAAATTACTTTTACCCTAGAGAAAGTAAGTATTAGGCATTTAGAGGACTGTGCTGTAAGTTGTGAGGAACTCCTGCTACTACAACATAACCACTCGCTGTTGTATATACTATTTGCTGCTGGGAGGCTTGTTTGCTTTCTCGTTTTTAGCTTTTATTATGGCTTGGTTGAAAGCAAGTGAAATTACTTCACATTACGTCTGCCAAATACAGGCTTCATTTTCAGTACATTATACACGGATTTCCACCCCTTTCTTCTAATGTCAGCAAACACTTGTAGCTGTGTATGCGTGTGACGTTCAATTATGTGCGGGTTTTTAGGGGAATGAACCACTGCGAATTGTGTCATCATCTTATGTCCAGCCAGGTACTCACTGCTCGAATTCATTGTTTGTTGACACGAGGTATATAAAATGCAGAGAGTGATTTTTACTCTGTTGTAGACATCGTGCGATTTATGTACGGAAACAATCTAGTTGTCAGCCAATTATTGACTGGTAATGTGACTCCTAGTTAGTCAATACTTTGAACGATGTGAGTACCTACAAATCAACATGTATAATATGTTTGTAGGAAAAGTTTGTTATACAGGGAACAAGTTAAAATGCATTAAAATGTACACCAAGTATTGAGTGGTAATCTAACTATTTTTGAATAGCTATACAATCTAGACCAACATTTTATAGCTTCTAAAATCTATAAACTTTTTTCTTTCTATCTTTCATCTAATCGGCTGATATGCTTAATTTACCATTCTTAGAATATATTATGACGTAGTTTATGTTTGTGTTTACTCTGATTAAAGATTCCTATAAAACAATTGTGTAATGTAATCCAAAGTTTCATCGTTATTTCTACAAACTTTTGTTGCGTGCCATTGAGAGTTAGGCACTTACAATGACACATCACAAAACAATGCTATAATATTTGATTTTAGTTATTTTACTATAATTCCTATATATGTTATTACATTTTCTAGTACATAATTCATATTAATAATCAATGAGCCGAGAAAATGCATACTGGTGGTAATGAATGGGAGATGAGCATATGCCTCATTATAATTAATGCTTTGCAAAGACAGCAGTCCTACAAAAGACCACATGGGCACATGCCAAAGAGCGAAAGTAAGATACTTCTCATACTTTAAAACACCACATATTATAGAGAACCAACTTGAATCAACGTCATATATATGCCTACCAGATATTACGGGCATTTATTTATACATGCATAAGTTTTACTGGGTAACATTCATTTTGCTGTTCGACTTTCTTTATGTAAGTATATGACTTTATATTATGCAATATTTCCTAGTAGATATATATCTACGTTTAGAGCGAGGAAAGCGACAGACGGAAGTGCTTATTAATCGATTACCCGACAACCATTGGGGCTCCCCATGATTGCGGAAATTAATCATTTCTCGCACTGGCTTTCTCTCGTTTATTTTCAAATGAAATAAATGGTTGTAGTGGGAGGTAGACTCTCCATATTTTCCTCCTTTTCACGTTCTCAATAGGCACTACCACCATAATGGCGTATTATAGTGACTTACAAGTTTATTGCATTATAGCAATTTTGCTAAAAGAATCACGATGGAATAGGACTGTTAATTCCTATATCTTGCTCACTATATTGTGGTATGTTAGGACATGCTAGTTTGTCGGAGTTCTTTTTCTGATATCCAAACCGTGATCACTTATCTATTTGAGTAAATAATATGAAGGTATGTATAACAGCACAGCAGTATAGTATGTTGCATGTTCACAAAAGATAGAGAATCACAAACTCATTAGTTTTCGATGTTGTACACTGACAATGATAATAGTAATGATGATGGGATGATTTCCCCATTGAATTATTATTCTGATTGCATTTCAACATTAATATCCTTTCGCGTTTTGTTGTATTTTCATCGTTGATGTTTATTCAGCTAAACAGCTTATAACAGAAATAATTTATAGAAAACTCGTATCGATTGTGACTGGCTCTGCAATGTGTAAAGCACTTCTCTCACCGACAGTTTGCATTAGCAAAAATGTCTATAGTGAATTAACTGCTTTCTTTGTGCATTTTCTATAAAAAAAACATTTGCAATTTTCACTCCAACATTTTCCAAAATTTATAAGGTGTGGTCGAAGTTCTTTCTTTCTTCATCTATTATTTTTTATATCTAGAGCAATAAAATGAATTTGCAAGCTTATTCTGACGTACTTACTGTTGCTCGTGTTTTGTCAATATATCATACTGTATTACATATGGAATCACAAAACAGCAGCAGTTTTGCAAAACCAATCATGTTTGTGCTAGCAACTCAAATACTAAATTCATACCATTCATATAAACCAAGTAAACTAAAAACATGTGCCATTACCACTTTTGACATTAAAATTTTTTTGTTTGTGCATTTTAGCATTTCAAAAGTGATTTTAGATAAACTTTTCTTAAACATTTTCCTCCATTTTTCACCATCTTCAGAGATTTGTTTATCCACCAAATAACGTCATTTATATTGTATGAAGAATTTATATAAGCTTCAAATAAATTCATATAACATGTAGCAGTTAATTCACCCCATGCTAAAATCAAATTGATAACACCTTTTAAGCATACATAGCCATTTCATATGCCTACACATATTTACGCGTCTGAAAGTGCTTGTCGTTTATTTTTCCGCGGAACAGTTTTATTCATTTTTCTCTACTCTTTTATTATTTTGTCGAACTTATCTTTCTCTCTCTTTCTTACGACGTCTGCTGATATTTAACTTTCACCATTTCCCATTTCCTGTTCCTTCTCCATTTCCTCGGCTTTTTCTTCTCCTTTCCTTTTACGTGTTTTTTATCTTCTTGCCCTTTATATCACTAGATGCATGCATATTAGTCGAAATTATTATTCACCGCCTTTATTTCCTACATAGTATACTTTTTACGTTGGTGAGAGTCGTAATAATGTTTTATAGTTCTTTGTAATGGAATTTTTTGCTCAGAGGAAAAGTTTCAGCTACACACATCGATGAACGAGAAACTACTACTTGTTCCACTTGCCAATACTACGACCGCAGCTGAATAAAATAAATATGCCTACAATATGCACACATAAGCATAGATAACGAAAATAATACAATGAAAACTATCTGCACTATGTGGGATTTTACACAGGAAAGTCAACGCGTCAGAGTTAAATTTGTATGATGAAATATAGTGTTGAATACGGAGGAGAAACTAAATAATGATGCGCATCATTGATTCATGATATTCTTGCATATACTACGTCATATTATCTGTGTTAATGTTACCCACAGGGGATTACTGTTCAAAGTTAAAATGGAATAGAGCTCATGCTTTATTAATGTGCATAGTTATGCGCTTGACACTGACACTATTAATGCACTACAGGATAGATTCAAATTAATAATAATTACAAAAGAATCATGAAGAATGAGTGAGTTTTAAAAAGTCAATAGCGAGAGTCAATAGTGAATACGTAGATGTTTCCTAATTTATGCTAAAACTGAGGTCGAGGACAAATTTAAACATCTCTAGATGTGCGAAATCACACTTTTTATCTGGCATGAAAAATAATCAAAGGGATTTCCAAATGGGGTGTGGTAGATGGATATGTCATTCTAGTAATGCCTTGCTTTTTGTATACTTCTCACTTTCATGCTCTTTCGCCCATATAATTTTGACAATGCTATTGAAGCGAATAAGGTAAAAAGGTAAGTACTTTCTGCGCAAAACTTAAAATTAAAACACATCTATTTTTTCTCTCTAGAATTTTGTACACATTAGTATACATTAGGATTACATAACAAATATTCAAACTGATGTCTTGCTGTAGAATGGTAGGGACCCGTCTTTAGTGTGATGTATACTTTTATGATGTAGTACATGTACACAAAAAAATTTATGGTTTCTGTCTTGTCTTCATACGTTTGATAAAAAATGCTAGTACTTAGAGGTACGGCAGGACTACATTGGGGTTAAAAGAAATTTTCCCGTGTGTGTCCTCAACCATCTTTTTTGTATGCTAATGCAATACGGACAGCAAACTGCTGGTGCACCTACAGGCAATATACTATATGGATGCTGTTTGGCTTCTTTCACTTTTTTCTTCGTTCTTTCTTTATTGTTATTATTTTACACGCCTTTGTGCTATTCAGGATTCAGTTGATGTATGAATGTACGTGTGCGGTGTTGCTAGTGAAGGGTTTAGACATACACAATTTTTTCGCTCGTTGTTGTTGTGTTCCCAGAATTCACTTTCGGAGAAATATACTGACACACATAGCATGCATAATAATAATATCTTTTCTTGTGTTGTATGCTCTGTGAGAATTGTTGTTGGTGATGATGATGATGATGATAGTAGTGTGGTGGTAGTGGTGGTGAAAGGAAAAAGGGAAAGCAAAGCGTCGGGCCAGAGGAGACCACGAGTTAGCTTGTTAGGCTGTGACGTGAGGTAATATATAATGTAATAATGTTTCTTGAGCCTCTTCTTCGTCGTCTTCCCTGTGGAGACGCGACTGAAAGGAAGGAACAAGTACAAAGATGAATGACAAAGTTTTTAGTACTTTTTGCTACTTTATGCTTCATATGTATACAAAAGCCACCACTACTAGCATGTGTATAGGAAAATGCACAAAGAAACTTAGCCTTTATAGAGCCTCTCACTTCTATTCCAACATAAGTATGTATTCACACTCATAATAAAATATGGTACAACAACAACGGCATCATCCTTCGTTGACTGGCTGGGCTGGCGGAGAAAGTCTTTTTGTTGAACAACTTAACGAACTTCTTTCTCATATCATATAGGAATGCGTGTGTGGTTATGCATACACGGTGGCTTTTTGAAAGTTTTTTTCTTTGTTAAACATCTAAACGACCAAAACATATTATTATAATGTAGATATAAACCGAATGTAAAATTGGAATAATGTTGGTGATGTATGAAATTTGGTGTAATAACAGCACTGTTGCTATTCCGTGCACACACACGTGTGAAACTTGGTTTTTGGTGGTGGTAGTAGTAGTTTTAATAATATCGAGAGATTTTATAGGGTTTGCGTTCGACACTTTTTATGAAAAAACACACAATATAATTTTAAAATGTAGAAACCATTATGGGTTGCTTTCTCAGAAACTTTTTGCTAATAGCTTTTCTAGTACAAAGTACAAATAAAAGCAATGTATCATTTAGTGAAGTGTGCTACTATTAACCTCTTCAATGAAATTTTTGAATGATTTTGTCTAATGATATTCAATTTGAAATTATTAACTTTTTTAAAACCATTTTGAATACATACAGCCTTTCACAGTCGCCTGTCAAACTTGTTTCCGATTTGTATTTTAATGCCCCAAATACTTTTCTACGCTGCGGCATCGGGACGCTAAAAGGGAAAAGTTTTTTTTGGTTCTTTTAAATGATGTACATCATCATCATAAGTATATGGTGGGATTGGGACATGTCATCGCTTCATCCTCGGCTCTGTCGTCGGTTTCTTTAACAGATAGAACTAAATGTAAAGCATAATGTGGTAGTTTCCTAAATGTGCTGTACAGCAGCAGTTGTAACCATCTAAAAGCAGGAAAATCGGAATTGCTTATACCCAGCGGATATACATATACCATACTTACATTTTATACAAAGGCGAAGAAGATGGCTGTCTTGTTGACGTCGTGTGTCGTGCATCATTTCTCTTTCTGTCCTTCTTTCCGAAATAAGCCGAAGAAATCTGTTCACGCAGGTTATGATAAGCTTAATTTTGTTGAAATCTCTCCGTCTCCTTTACTTCTCTCTCTCTCTCTCTCTTTCTCTCGCTTTCTTTCTTGCTCTTTCCCATCATCCTATCTCTCATCTCTACTTCCTTTCCACACTTTTCTCTGCTCTTTGTGTACACTTGACAATGTTGATGAAGCTCTTATCATTACAAATGTACGCTTTCATTTTGTTTTGGTTAAACAAGTATTAAAACAGAATGGTATATGCGCTTCATGTATTTAATGGTCGATAACTGGTTGTGAGTCATATCTAAATAAAAACTTGACTCCACACATAATGAGAAAGCTCATTCAGGTTAATCATAGTGAAATGTTGTTTCGCAACCATTCATAAACAAAGCTCAAAATAAGGACGGCTTTCATTTAATAGAAAGCAAAGCAACTGACGTATTAATTTCTAGTTATCATTATGCACAGGACAAAAAAATAATGTTGTTATAATGCATGGCAGCTAAGACGTATACATCAAAGGGAAGATATTGTTAAGTGTTGTATTTTGGCTTCTTACTTCTCGGAAAAGAAAGCTGCTCAGAAAACATGATATTAGATGCTCAAGTTAAGATGAAAGTGGGATAGGATTCATTTATAGTTCTTTCTCTCTATATCATCTCAACATCCCAACTCCTCAAACACCAAACTACTCCTGAATAAACTCAAACAAGCAATGGGAAATTTCATGGAACGTGTGTTTTTATATGGTTGAATAGCCACAAAAAAAGTTTGAGCTTGTTTATTTCTTCTTTTAAAAGATGAGACTTATACCTACTTCGTCTTTTTGTATTTTTTATATATAAATTTTACATTCAAAATTGTTCCTTTTTGTACTCCTTCTAAGAAATTTACTTATGATGTATATTGTTTACCTTTGAATCATCGAGTATGTTTTTGGAACAGGGTAATAAAACAACTCACGTTTGTTGCAACGTGTAATCATGTAAGGGAGCTTATATCATTTATATATAAACAATATAATATCATACAAAATTTCCTCTAACTTAACTACACATACATTCATGTGAATAAACCACCAAGAAAGGGTCTTTGTACGACTTATTTATTTGGCCATTTATATTGAAACCCATTCTACTCCTGAATCTGATTTGATTTTTTAGGTTTGTTTTCTTGTTTCATAAGATAAGTAACAGATTATATTCAGACATTTATATTTTGAAGAAGAAAGCTTTATACATCGTTGCCATCCAAAATTACTTTGTGTAAACGTGATTCTAGCGGAGAATTTATTTTTTGATGCAACAAAAATGGCAAAACCCCGGCTTTCACTGCATTCAAAAGGTATCGCAAGCTTGAGTGCCTACACATTCACGTTGGATTTCTAGACGTATTTATTACAAATGTGTAAACGTGTTATATATGTTTAAATATGTATGATAGTAAAGAGTATGCACAAACAGTTTTTCAAGTAGAGAGCGACGCTGCACACACGTAGCGTAAACTTAATACATGCTAAAAGATAACACCCATGTAGTTTCTAAGTTCATTCTAAATTACAAAAGGTTGCAAGGAGCACGATCTCCAAGCAGACAGACAGCCAAGCGTAGAGACAGGCAGGCTAGAATCCATCCTCTTATTTAGCTCAGGAAAACTGACATTTTATATACGCTTGTGAGCATATAAGGTATAGAGGAAAGAGGATGGATTTGTGCTAAAATAGGGCCACTCATGAAAAGAAAGATCCTTCAGTGTTCACTCACAGAAAAAGGATTCTATATCCTGTTTGTTACAGAATGAAAGCATTTTGTTCATTTAATATATTATAGCCCATATTATTATATGTTGCTTGCATGCATCACTAAGTAAAGAACGATAAAGAAAGACAAGAGGAAATTACAACAAGGGAAAAGGGTGAATCATTCCATATGAGTGAGCAAAGTACCTTGGTCAACAATGAAGTTTTAAGTTTACTCAAAGCTTAAGGGCTTTTCTCCGTTCTTCGGTCTCTTCAAGAATACATTTGCATCCCTGTCTGCACTATATACAGCCACGCTAAGACGAGTGGGAGAAGGATGACGATGGGAGT
>JAQIXX010007931.1:0-10246 GCA_034700605.1 Willowsia nigromaculata | reverse complement strand
ATGGAGAAATTTGTTGAAATAATAATTATTGTTTTGTGTACAAAAAATAATAAATTTTTCTATGAACATGATAAAAACTTAGACGTTCTATATCATTTATCATATTAGGGGCTATACTTTAATGACGTCATCGTCTAGGGTGGGTGGTCAGGTCGAATTTGGATGACGACGGATGACACGGGTGGGTGGGTGGTCAAAATTTGGCATGACGTCACTTTAGGTGTGTCACAAAACCGAAGTATATAAATGGTAATGCAAAAAATATTTTTAATATCTCATTTCACCTTGACTATTTTGCCTATACACGTCATCTACTACGTTACTATTTTCAAAACGTATCCAGCAACCTGTTACCGAATCGAAAGTATTGATTTCATACAGACTTAAAGGGTTGCTTATTGATGATAACTGGTTATTAGGGTCAGAATAGCACATTCTAAAAACGATGGTGGGGTGGGCAAATGACTATCTATTTGTCTGTTTGTGACTACAATAACTTTCGAACAAAGCTGAGTTTCTGAATTTTGCTTTCTGCAAATGGTTATTCATGACATGCGTATGGATGAGTTGGGAGTTCAGAGAAGGGCACTAGCAGCCAATGGCAACTGTTATAATGGTCAAACCTTGCTTCATAAACATTCGTGCACATTTTTATACTGATTATTTCTCACAAAAGGATTCTCAAATTTTGTAACGGCTTGACCATTATAACGGTTTTTTGAATTTTGGTTCTCCTGACTAAACGCAAGTAAATCATTTAATTTTGACTTTTGCAAAAGGTTAAAAATTACATTAGCTCAAATTAGTCAGGTGATGGCAACTACTGGCCAACGGATACCGTTATAGCGGTCAAATTTTTCTTAATGTGCTTATAGCATCTGTACCAGACTCATTCGAGAGCTATGGACAACTGCAATATTTTCAATTAATATTAGTTAAAATATACGATATACTAAAAAATTAGAGAAGTATACACAAAAACCGTGATAAAATATCATTATGATTACCGACGAAATCTGGGTTTCAAATTTTGATACATTACTTTGTTTTCCTAAATCAGTTTATTTTACTTATTTTGTTTGTGTGGTTTTCAAAGAAAATTCAAGGTTGCGTAACACTACGAAACCCTAAAAACTCCTTTAATCACAACATTTTCCTTCATTTATTACTTATGTAAAATCCATCATTAGTGACATGACGCTATAGGGTGGTGGGATCGACTCTGAGTGACACATAAATGACATGGGTGGGTGGTCGGACAAAAAACCCCGATTTTTGAGTGACGTCATTAAAGTATAGTCCCTGACTAATAAAGCTCTCAAAAAAATAAGAGTCGAGTAGGAAGCCAATTATGATAAGCCACTGTGCTTATCATAATCATGATTACAATTTGAATGGATGATAGAAACAAGTAGACTATGTACTTATTAGCTTGAATACAATTGCATGTAAAATTAACTTTATGAGTGACTACATGATTATAATTGACGCATCATGTATTTAGATAGGGATTCCATAGAAGATGGAAAATTACATTTTAGAACAATGGATTATTCTAAAGTTCGAGAAACTTTCCTAAGTCAACGAAAATAGAAGCATAGTTACCTACCTAACATACCTACCTATAAACTTTTGACTTTGATAAAGCTTTACTTTTCCTGGTTTTGCTGATTTAATCTAAATTTGTAAACGGCATATGAAAATAATCTCACATTTGACATTCCAAAAGCTTTTAGTCTAGTCAGCGATTTCAATCAAATGTGATGATTGATGATTAAATGTGTGCACAAACAGTCATATCATTATAAACTTTTTTTATTGCAAGTTAAGCACACGACGATTCGACAATTTTCACACGCTAATGATATGAGGAAGCTTTCTGTTTAAATTTAATGAATGCTTTCAACACATTCATTGTTCATTGGCGACGTATTTGATTAATATTTTGATTAAATTATTTGAATTGCTTACTCTGGTTTCCTCTGTAGCGGAAATCCTGCTTCATGTTTCCAGTTGCCGAGTTGGGGGCAGTTGCCAACCACGCACACCGTTTCCCCCGGAGTTGTTGTGCAGCTTACACGGAACGTGACCTCCCGAAATTTGCCCATCGCCCCTCCCAAGCTTTTACCGGAAGTGGAGGTGGATGGAGCTGTAGACATTGGTGGAATGGAGGAGTCAGTTGAAGTTGCAGCGGTAGATGAAGAGGAGGATGAGGAGGAGAATGAGAGTTGCGTTTGTAGAGTCATGATGATTTTTTTTAGCTAATTGGCAATTATATTAAAATTTTATAAAAAATGTGCAAAATTAAATGATGATAACTTTATGTTTCACTTTTCGCCACTTTCCCCTGATATTTTTTCATTGACATGCAAATGTAATAGACGAACAAGAGGGAATACGCTGCTAAACAAACTATCATGATTGTTTTGTAAATTCGCGAATTCGACTGACTCGCTTGCGTTACGGATGTGGATGAGGAGAACATCTTTTAAATCTTTAACTGACAATTATTTTCACAAGAAATTGTAACTCTAAGAAATTCGCAAATTTCATTGGCATTTCGCATTGCTGAAATGCATGCACTATGCACACTATACTTTCAAATTTTGCACAAAAAAATTGGCCACAGACTTATCGACGACACTGACGATGATATAACCAATTTTGCAACTTATCTTGCATACATATCTTTTTGCACTTTGCTCTGTCTCATCTCACAAGAGTCATGTGTGCTTCGAGTGCTAATCAACTTGTCGACTGCCAAAATGTATGATAAGCATGCACAGAGTAAAAGAACATAAAAAAGAGTTCGATATCCTCTGTTCGTTCACTCCAATTCTGCAACACAGTAGCATAGAAACACGAGCATTGCGATACCTCCTATAAAAAGTTTCCTCCATTCCCTCCATATGTTCTGTTCCAAGGCCGAAGAACTATAGTAGGTATATAGAATGTACTTATAATTTAGTTGGATGTTCTTGGAACGGTTGTTCGCATGACATGCATTAAACTCAGCTTGGCTATTATGCTATGCGGATATAAAAAAAATTTCGCATTGCATCACATGAAATCTCTTAATCAAACTGGTCATTTAAAAAATCTTATGGAAAAATGCGATTGATAGCAAATTATCAATTTTTTAAAGTGTTTTTCGGGTAACTGATGAGCGATGAGCAAATCTCTTTTACTTTCATCATTCTTATGATTTATGAGACGGCTAAATTGATTACAATCCGGTTTTGCTAAACGGTTTCATACCACCAATTATTCCTGACACTGACCGTTTCTTCTCTAAGATGATGCGCAATATAGATGATTGATCGATACAACGAATCTCGTAACTTTTATAGCTTTTAGTATGATAATCCAATCGACTTGGCTAGAAGTTTCATGAGTCACAAGATTGCTTTCTCAAGGTTATAAATAGGTTTGGTTTGGCAAAATGCAATTATTGTAATGCAGTCATGAGCTGCATTGTGCATCATCTCTTTACATGGGCTCATGGCAATACTGTATCGAATATTTAGCCGTTTTACATCTACTACCTAACTACCTACTTAACACTAGTCACGTTACTCACGTTCACTTCACCTCTTTCACGTGGAGTTCTTGTATGTGGAGGCATACTAAAAGTGTTCTTGAACCACAAGGTCAACTTGAAAAAGAGGAGCAGAGGATAATAAACTTTGATCGATTAGCACCTATCAATCTTATCAGAGAAAAAAGAAGGAAATTTATGTCCAATTAAAGCTATTTATATACTTTGTACTCACAATAAATTAACTATTTCCCAAATACCCGGTTAAGTAGTTTCTAGAATGCCATGATGAATCATGAATGAAGTATGCATAGTACAATAGTAGATATACCTATTATACCAAATATTCTGAAGATAATTTATCGTTAACTACGACGCAATAAAAATAAACAATTAGAGATAAAAATGACAATTAGTCAGCATGAGAAATTTTCCATTTTTTATTTATCCAGTAAGTAAACATATTATGCTATTTAACAGCTCATGAGTATGAGCATAGCATATACAATATTTGGGCTTTTGGTTTGCAATTATTTTTGCGACTACTTCAAAGAGCCGTGCAATGATGCGGGGGTGTGTTCTTTGTACTTTGTACTCCCCATTTCTCGGATTAGCATGAAATCATTAACACTTGACGTTTTTTTCCAGTGCAATAATCTCTGTTTACGTGAACAATGACGCACAATTCCAATCCATTAAACTTACTAAATTCAAGAGTCTTTCATGCTAAAGCTTCCTAAACTAATTACCAATTTAAATTCTATGAAAACTATTCTGAATGGCTCATGTTACATAGCTTAAATTTTGAAAGTCAAAATTTTAAATCAAATGAAGTGATGAAGATGCACGTTTTTCTGTACTTAATTCTCATGAAGATGTGGCTGGCATAGCATTTTTGAGTATGTACCTATTCATGAAAAGCTTTCATGAAACAACGCAGTAGAATAAATTTGAAATAATTTTATGCTATTTTACTACCCTAACATTTTTGTGTTTACAAATTGCCAGCAATTTTCTTCCTTTGCTGCAGGGCCATAGCCATCAGGTAAGTAGAATAGACACCTGTAATTATGCAGCCCAGTTGCATGACTACACAATAAAAGTATGCCTTACAATTTTGACTTATTGTTGGCGTCAGTGCCTGTGTCTAGTCACCTATATGATGCAAGTCTTCTCGTCGTAGTAAAAAGCGTAGTAAAAAATATTGCCCAAGGCAAGGCGACTGAAGAACTCATCAAGAATGCAATTGTATGCAATAAAATCGAATCACGCAAGTTGAATCGCTTCAACATATTCAGTTTTGTTGATAGATTTGCATATAAATCTTCTAGAAACTGTATAACAACTTGTAAATAAATATTCTAGAAAATCTATGCATTTTTTAAGACTTTAAAGAGCTCATTGATTGTGAAGGAGGTGGTGACGGTGACCAGAGGAGGAAAACGAGTTTATTGACATTTTCTACATATTTTCCTCCTCACAAAAAATGAGCATGTGCTTTAAAGCAAGATTTCGAATAGCCAGTTAGAAAGGAGATTGAGTTCGTACGATGTCTCATGATTGGCTAGAATTTGGGGATGGGTATTTTCGAAGATACTTACCTATGTGATTAATTGCG
This sequence comes from Willowsia nigromaculata, assembly GCA_034700605.1. NCBI lineage: Eukaryota > Metazoa > Arthropoda > Collembola > Entomobryomorpha > Entomobryidae > Willowsia > Willowsia nigromaculata. The sequence goes on along the minus strand of JAQIXX010007931.1, from coordinate 5,090 downwards.
CTCTAGTATCCTATCGACTAAAAGCCCAGATCATAATGTGAAGTCAGGAAAATTAAAGTAAATTGAGATGATTGATTGGCATCTCTGCTATCTGATCTCCCAAATTCGACAGCGCATGAATAGCAAATGGCGTCTGCTGTGAGGAGACGAAACCTTTGTGACGCAGTCGCTCAGCCATTCATGGTTTTTTCTTGGATATTTTTTGCTTATATTTTGACCAAGTTTAATGGCCCCGTAAAGCCCCATGTCGTAGTGCTATATGCCTTTTTGATATTGTGAATGAACACCGTGAGAAAAATGGAGCATGCTTTAAAATGGTCGCTTCGATTTTTATGAAAGGGTTAAGCTTATTTTAGGTGCGTGCGAGTGGTATGGATTGGTATGTTTAAAATAAGAAGATATGAAGAGTGCTTACCAGACCACCTCAAGACGATTTTTGCAAAAATACCAGGATAAATACGTGTAGTAAATTGCTGCTCAATAAAATGTAATGTACTTTAGTAGATCAGTTAAAGTATTATATCGAGAATGTAAAAAGTATAGACAGTGAAAATCGTGTGCAAACTATAAAAATGCAAAGTATGCAGAATTTTTTATGGCTTTCTTAAGAAAGGTACCTATTACCTATGTAGGTATGTGTTCTCGGATTTTTGTTGGCTCCGCTTCCAAATTGCAAAAAAATATTTGGGGATTCCAACGAATTTTAAGAACTATTCACAAAATTTGCGCTTACCTATTCCGATTACTAATAGGTATGGTATATGAAAATGATGCAACTTTATCAGACTAATAATGAGAATGAGACAGACAAATTCTTTCACTCTTTCACCTATACCTGACCTATACTCACCTTACATTTGACATTTTAATGGAAGTACAATTAAATGCAATGAAATTGTAATCTACCAACCTGTTGTTTTATTTCTCATGTAACTGGAGTGAACTTTTATGATCTAACAGTTTCATTTAAAATGGCAGTCTTTTATGAGCTCGTATAAAGAATGCACCACAAATATTTTTAATGCAGCCAGATTGCCAGGTATGCAAATTTCTTTCCCCCTTTTTCATCTATCCCATAAAATCCATAAAACACCGAGCAATCCAATTTATAAAGTTTTATATAAATTTCACATTACCTTTTGATCTCTTCTGCTTGCTGGTCGTAAACTTTACACTTGAAAAGTTTGAACTTAATGGACCTCTCTCAAAAACTTAAATGGCTGATGTTTTTATCGCAGTTACCTAATTACAGGTATGTACTTTCCTGCTATTTCCCCATTTTTAGTTCTTAAACTTTACTTCTTTTTTCCGCATGAATGCAAAAAAAAACTCCCTTTTTATAAAGTCAAATCACTTATTGCTTTCAATAAAAATTGTTTAAAAAATTATAAATGATAATTTATCCACGTGACTTTTAGGAAACCCACACAGGTAAAATTATATCCTTAAAAATGTCTTTGAAACGAACAATTCGAGTCAAGGTTTTTATGTCTGGCTCACTTCACGTCTGGCTTTTTTTCCCGTGCAAAAAAAAACCCTTTAAAGATGTTGTTGCGTCTTTTGTTGATGTTTTGATATTAAGAGAAATCTCACTGAAAGTCTGCGAATCTAAATGATCTCATATAAAAAAAAACTGGCGAGAATATTGAGTTTTTGTTGTAAGCCGAACGGAATCCGAACGAGAAATGGTCTAAGCTGCTGTCTTGTTGCCGCTCCTGATAAAAACTCTTTACACAACTATATAGGCAGTTATAATGTTAAAAAAATATAGCTTGTTCAGAGAAACACATACGAGTCTCGTACGAGTAGTTACGATTGAAAACATCGACAAAATATAATGTGTCTATATGGCCGTCATACATACAATTTCCTCAGAGGTTACTGCCGTCTCTTAACGTGTCATAAACCAAAAAATCATATAATAGTTTCCTGTGTAATAAAGCATAAAAAAATGTGTGTAAAAATCCATCATATTCCATTCCACAATCTACACGAAATTCTCTGAATTCCATATAGAATGCATGCACAGGACAATATCATATTTTTGGCCGAGTTTGTTCATCGTGTGTAGTCGGCCTTAACAGAAAAAAGCTTTACAAATTTACAATCATGATGGATGGATATACAAACTTATGATAGATTTTGTGTAGAGATTTGGAGCAATATTATTACGGACGGACATTTATCGTGTTTTCTCTCACCACGGCATATACACATGCATCATGTACACTCAACACTTGTCAGATAACTTGCTGTACATTTTCTGGCTAAAAGATGAGGCTTCGTGGCAAACAATGATATGTTGTCAGAGTCAGAAATGGTTTATAAGTTGTAAAGATGCACGTGCATGGAAAATACTACGTTGGAGTGTGAAATTGTAGGGAAAAGTAGGTTTGGGGTGCCATTCATGTAACCATAGGAACAGATTTGGGGAATGTGATGGGGCGACTTGGGACTTAAAGATTTTAAGGGTTTTTTTAGTGACCAGGTGTAATTTACAGGGGTTCAAGGTGAGCTATCTTATAAGGTGGATGACCCCTTCAGATAAATTGTTCTATTGTGGCTTATGCTCTGATGTTCTGTGCATTCATAAAGATATGAAGTAGCAAACCAATATAAAATGCCAAAGCCAAATCTCAATCCAAAGAGAAGTATGCTGAGCCAGACAGATCGGTGTACAAGTGACAAGAGTGTACATTGAAAGTATGATGCATGACATGGAAAACTAACCATTCGTAATGTTTTTCATTCTGAGAAAAATAAAACAAAGTTGTATGAACAAAGATGCTGGCACGTTGAAAATATTTTTTTTGTGACGCGAGTTAACTGTATCATTAGTATGCAATATTTACTACTTTTCAGGCGGAGCTCAATAAGAGAGCATCACGTGAGGTGTGAAAAACGGAAAAATATGATGTAATTTTGTCTCTATATCTCTACCTATATCAGATATATTGTCTGCCTATACATTATACAGCCATTATTGTGATTGATGGTAATACTCCGTCTGAGATTTGTGAGTGATGCAATTTTATTTTTAAAATGTTTTTTTCTTCACTTGCTGCTCTGCTGGGGCTGGGGTCATTTCCATTGGGATTTGGATATGAGCGTAAGCAATTTTGCTGGGCATTACATAATAGGCTGTATGCGAGTCGTAGTTTTAAGCTTTGATTCGTGCAATAAGTGTTTGAAACATTAAAAGTTAATTATGACAACTGATTGCGTTGCTGGAAATCATGGAAAATTGCAAGCTGCTATGCCAGCAGTAGTAGCAGCTGAAATTTTTATGGTATTCATTAGGCGTCATAAATTATGGAAAATCTTTGGAAAAATAAAATATGCAAAGCTATTTTAATACATCATTATAAAAAGCACCCATAAATACATCCTGTTTTGAAACTGGTTACATTCCTCAACATATTTTCTTTCTGAAAACCTATATTACATACGAACACGCTACTTTTTACATAATCGTTATCTAAGCACTAAGCACGAGTGCAAATAATAAAATGACAATAAAAAACAGGCGACGGATGATAAAATATTTAAATATCGCCAGTTTATCATTGTTGGCAAATTTATATAATAATTTTGCAAATGCTTTGAGAAACAGTCACCTCTAAAATTCAAGGAATTTGCATAAATATTTGGCAAAAACTTTAAAACTTGGAGTAAAAAATGTACCATGAAAGTTTTGTATACTTTCAAAATGGTTATGTATCAAGCCCCGGCGATAAATCTAGATTTTACAATGCGCAAAAACGGATGCATAATCTGCTGTGTGCCATTCTTAAGCAAACTTCAATTGAGCCCATATTTCTCTCCTTTTGATTAAGATTAATAAGCAGCAATGACCGGTATATCTGGCAATAATATAAAAAACGACAGTGGTCAAGTAGTGGTCAAATATTGGTGGCTCATTCTTCCTGTGTAGTTGGGTATGTACATAATCTACATAACTGCATAATATATTAAACCACAAGTGAGATTCAAAATTCTGTAACCATTTCATCTTGTCTCTTCTCCTCCTCACATGATGCATGATGCTATTTTATCATTTGCAAAATGTTTGCAATCTGAACCTTCTTTCATCCCATTCATGCCAGATTTTTTTTTTTGCAATGATTACTAACTTATGGTTCAGGAGAACAGGTCAAGTGGCATGCAAAATTCATAATCACATTCCATCAACCAAACCAGTACCGGAATAAACTTGAATAGAAAAAATGCTGACACATGACATGTAGTTCCTTTTATACTCGAAAACTCTAGCCATTCATCTCCAATTAATTTCTAGAGTTTTTGACATTCACTAATTTCAAGTAATTTCATAAAAATTTATAGACCATTCCAGATCTCTGGATACCCCAAAAAATGCAGTGAAATGTTGATCTCATAAATTTTTCTGCTAAATCAAATGATTCTGTTAAATATTATTATTCTGAGAGATGCGATCATTCAGAAGATGGCATCATCAGTTACCGTTCACACATGCAGGCAGGCATACAAATGCAAAAATAATTTTTTTGTCTTAATCATCTTATTTTGCTAGAATTACCCTTTTACCCTATCTTTTTTAACACAGTCGGCTCACTCTGTAAATTTGATAATGAATCATTATGGTTTTGTTTTAGTTCCTTTCTATGCGTGATTGGATGAATATTTTGATTTGCTTCAAGTCTTTCCTATTTGCAAAAAAAACCACAATGTAGTTTTTTTAATTAACAAATTAGCTAAAGTAAAAAACCACATTTGAAAGGAGCGATCAGAACTCTTGATTTTTAGCATTGCTAAATTTCTGGGATCAACCACAGGACTATAATTGCAGGGAGAATTAATTAACTGGATATCTTATCTGGGATCCCGAAAACTTCGAGCTACCTACAAATAAAACAACGAGTGTTCCAAGTAATGAGGCAAAATTATGATTGGAAGATTTATATAAAAACTACGCTTTTTAGACTGTCAGGAATCAAATCGAAAAAGTTATGTGAAACTACTATCCTAGTGTATTTATTACCTTGCGATTGCAAAAGCAAGGTATTCAGAATGTTCGCGGTGTCTGTCCGTCCGTCTGTCCGTCTGTCTGT
>JAQIXX010007930.1:0-10247 GCA_034700605.1 Willowsia nigromaculata | reverse complement strand
GCATATTCGTTGGTGTTCTCATTCACGGTTGTCGGAGCCTGCGGGTGCTGTCGTCCAGTGAATGTTCGGGGGCCTTTCCATAATTTTTCATTCTTTAGTGTTCGCTTCCTCTTTCTTGCAATCATTTGTTTGATGCATCCTAACTCTTCCTGTCCGCACGTGTCCAATAGTGCTTTGAAGAACGCCAGCTTTTCATCTGAGGAAGTGAAATTGGCCCAGGCAAGTACTTCATCCTAATATTTGACAAAATATATTAACTCCATAAATTTTCCAAATAAATATACACATCCTTCGCATCTTTTTGATGTTTATTGTTAAATTAAAATCGATGTATTTTTATATTAATGTACTTACCAGATTATACATTTTAATTTCCTTTGGTGGTGGAGGTGAATAGTACCTTAAATAATCACTTGAATAATTATAGAAATGGATGGATGAGTGATAGGAGTGTTGCTTATATTGAGTAAATGTGAACTATATGAAGCGAAATGTAAACAAAAAGTATAGGTAGTGATGTCCATATGTAGACAAGCTATTCCGTTCAAGTGTAGTGATTCCCATCCAAACCGCGTTTGTTGAGATTACCCCTACATTAGTTTTTAGCTTTTTTGACTTATTGAGTGCTTAAGTGTAAGGATGTCTAAGTAAAAAATAAAAGTTGTCTTGAATTTCGCCATACAAACTGCTTATTTTCTTCCTTACCATTACTTACCTTACAAACTGCTTATGGCAAATGTATGAAAAAGTCTTGCATCCCTGTCCTGGTACTTAGCGTTTGCATGTCTAACTCTGCAAATTTGGCTGACTATGATCAGACATTCTACTGCGTGTTGTTAGAGAACTTACTTAGCGCTGGTAAATAATGTAATGAACATGAAACGGCACTGCTGTTGCTCGCCTCTGAGTTAAAATGAACAAGACGGTTTTTATAGCTTACGCTCTTCCAGCAACATGCTTTTTATTCACGAATTTAGCAATGCCTCTGGAAACCATCAACCGGTCTTTCCTGTGGAGGCATGCAAAGTGGAAAAAAGTGTATGAGAGAGAGAGAGAGAAGCCACTCTGTTTCTTTCTTGTTGTTTTTTTACGTTCGACTAATAAACATATACTATTGGAATCATTATTGTGTGAGCTATGTGAGTTTACTCATCTATCCCATATAAACATGAATACCGAGGCAGCATAATATTCACTCAGATCAATATTTAATCCGTAAATGATAGGGTTGTGGTTATTCTAAATAGGTAAAATCTGATTGAGGGCTCGAGGATCACTACAAACTGCACACGGTTTGGGAATGCAGATATATGTTATATGTAGTTTGTCTGTCCCTCTGAATCAGCTCCAGCGAAAATTAATCTCATATTTTTCCGCATTGCTTCAGTCTTTGCTGATGCACGATCTGAGTTAACTGTCGTTAGCCTGACACCCTTGTACATGCAAACCCATTTCAATCTGATAAAGTATTTAGGTAATAACAAGTAGTTATGAAATGCAGGTATTTTCAAGTCACCGCAAAATTTATTGATGACATTCACAATTCACATTAATACTTCTTTCTACACAACTGCTAATTTTCATATTAAAAAACACGCTGCTATTCCATCCAAATAATTTTTTTCTGGTGGAAGATGATGATTATAGCAGCGATATGGTTACAACAACCTCTGTACAAGCAACTCACTCTACACGATGAGAGATTATCATCACCATGAATTTGTTCTTAATCAAAATGTTGCTTCCTTACCCAAATACTCAGCGAACATCAAGTAATTTACAAGCAACATAATACTACGGTATGGTAGTCATGGTTGTATGGAGGTCGAAATAAATAAGTAAAGAAACTACGATTCTTGAAAAAAGTAGACAGACAACTAAGCCAATGGTCTTCTTCTCTTGCTCTTTTCGTTTAAAAGAGCACAGCAAAAGTTGTTGTGTCGGTCCAGCCGCGTTTGAGTAAAAAGCATGCAGAGAAGTGATTCAGCTTCAAGCTATAAGTCTAATATTGCTTGCTGAGAAACAAACTATAGTATTTAAGTAAAATCTTGTCTATGGAACTTGTATTCTATCAACTTTTTTCCTCAGTATGAATAAATTTGCTTCGACCACTATCTCATATGTAAATATTTTAACTCAAAATGCTTGTACTGAATCTCCATCAATCCCATCATATTATATAATGCAATATTATACATATTTCCCATTATCCCCATGAATAAATGTATGGTTTTGCACAATGGGCCAAGTACGGAAGCGTCTGCTGAGCAACAGCAGCGGATAATCATGGTGGTGGCGTCTTCTATACAGGAACCAAACCGCATTGTATTGAAGCTACTACTATTATTAGGGTTACCTATTTTCGGCTAAACTATTCTATCAAAGAATTCTGTATTTTTCGACTCACATTGAGACCTTCTGTTACAAATAATAATAGTGGCGACACAACAGCCTCTTCTTTTCTACATGCTCTTTACTTTGCATTCGCCTCATTATTGTTGCTTTTGTTCTTTCATTTCATTTCTAGCTCTGTTGTATGTGTCTATTTGTCTATGCGTTTGCTTTATACACATGCTTTATTTTCTGCACGGTGGTAACCGTCGTGGTTAAGTGTGTGGTGTGGTACTCTCTTTGGTAGTCAGCTTTACATTCCATTTTCCATTTGCAAACTCCAAAAAAACTTCCTAACCATTCAAGTTCAATCCAATCCAACCAGCAGAAAAGTTAAGTAGTAAATCTGTACGAGTGCATGAAGCAGCAGCAGCACAAACATTACAGCTTAAAGTTGAGCCAGAGAAACGACCACTACTGACTTGGCTTTACCAGACGAACTGCTGGATTGGATTTGGCCATTCGCGAACGCCAGCAACCGTGAGTCAAGTCATGCATGTTTTTGGCATGCCTAGCAGGACCTGGCCAGGCCAACTTTTCCTTACTTTTTGCTTTAAAAAAAAAGGAACCTAAATGTAAACCAGAGCAGGAGCAGCAATGAAGCCGAGAGAAGAGAATCAGATGAAAAAAAAGGAATGAGTCCAGCGATGACCGAGTGAATATTGGAGAAGCAGCAGTAGGATAAGGATCATCATCAACATATCGTCCTTCTTCTCTTTCCTCACCAACATCAACAGCTTTGCACTCTGAAAGTTTGGTAGGTAGTGGTGGTGTGATTGCGGTGCTGGACTGGATTTTGTAGAGTAAGATTCCATTCCTCACACATTTTCCCATCTCTCCATTCCATTCCATTCTCTCATACTACTTGGACGACGGGAGCGCCTATACAAAACTACGAGACTGCCACTATCTCCCTCTCAGTAGAACTAGAGTCGACGGAGAAGACGAAACGAAAAGCAGAGCGGAGGATAAAAAAAGTGGAATTCGCATCGACATCATCACATTGAGTCGTAAGTCGTAGTATTATTATTCGAGAACAACATCAAAATAACATCATCTTCCTTTCCTCCATCCCAGCGCAGCAGCGTCATCCTCTTATATCTCCTCAGTTAATGGTATCCTATAGGAATAGGTATAGGTAGTAGCAATATCAAGCGCTCTTGGTTATTGGAAAGCTCATTCTCTCCAGCATACATTGTAGTTTACTCCGACGTGGCGTGTGGTCCAGATAAAAAACATTCCCTCCATCTCCCCACTATTACTGCGACACACACGACAAAAGCTCGAGAAGCACTGCTGCTGGCTGAATTTGACTGAAATAAAAAGCGAGACTCTCTCATTCTCTCTATCTGCTGCTCTGCTCCATCCGCGACACAACACAAAAGCAAACGAAAACCACCTCCACCACCGTCACCACTGTACCTGGCAGTTTTCCTGGTGGAGTGGAGGTGCTCTGTTGTTTTCTTCTTGTGTGTCTGGTGGAGGGAGTGAGAAATATTATTATTGGAGGGACAAGGAGGAAAAAGGAAGGAAGAGCTGTGCTGCTGTTGCTGCTCTGCTACTACTACTGCTCCTCTCCGTTCTCTATAACTGACGGACAGAGTGAGTGTCTATCTATGCACAATTTTTCGCAGTTTGTTTATTTATCATTTTTTCCATCTTTTCCGCAAATATTACGTCGTCGTCGTCCTCCTCCTCCTCCTGTCTCTTCTTCTTCTCTCCTATTCTCTTCATTTCTCTCCTCTGCTCTCCCAGATCTGCTGATGGTGGTGGCGTTTATTGTGCATTGTTCTATTCTCGCTATTGTGCAGTGTCACCACCGCCACCATCGCAGCAGGAGGACACCACGAAAATAATAGAGGATAAAAGAGCAGAGGACATAAAGAAGGAAAAATTAGAGAAAGGGAGGAAAAGTTAGTGGAGGAAAGTTAAGTTGCCTTGTTTAAACACACCTCTAGAGTTAGTCGTAGAGCGACAATTTGCAGATTTTTATAATGTTAAGTCAATTGTAGGTTTCTACTAGGCTGTAGGTACAGAGAGGAGGTAAAAAATTTGTCAGGTGACTAGTAGGTAGTGATGACAGTCAACGGTTAAGTAGCGTTTCCATGAAATTTACTAAAGTGCCGAGGATATTAAATTACTGTCTATCTTTTAGAATGTTGGGAGGCCATAATGGTGTATCGGTTCTATTGATTTTTGAGGGAAGGTCGAAGGTCTTTTTGTAGATAGGCTTTTTAGCAGTTTGTCTACATTCCAGTCTAGAAGAGTGATTTAAAATGTGTGTGGAGGAAGATAATCAATAAAAGGAAAGACAAAAGAGAGATGTGATGGAGGTTGTCAGTTGAAGATGATGATTTATTTTTATGATTGCTTGCTATATAATTGAAAGCTACAATTCTTTGGTTGTTGATATTCTAGTTTTAAAAGATGGATTAGCCTAGAGGCTAAAACGATGACACTTCTGTGCAATAAAATAACATTTTTTAAAAAGGAGGACACCGACGGATTAGAAATAGGATTTGAGAAATGATTGACTGAACCTCTGCTACTTTAAATCTTCACAAGAATCTTTCACGTGGAGTCTGTGTGTGCAGTTATTAACAAAAGATTATTATTCTGCGCGTGCTAATGGTATAATTATTATTGGCACTGATGATGGCAAAAACGTGCAACGATTATTACAGAGAAGAATCCAAAAGTACAAGTTTAGTCATGTAAGTGCTAACTTTAAGTTTAACGAGTGTTCTCTTCTTGGTGGGGTTTTGTGCTGTGGAGAAGTTCATAGAAATTGATAGTGGAGGATTGATAGAGATTTTAAAAGTTTTATGCTAATGATACCAATACAACGTAGTTTTTAATTGGAGCCTTCAATCAGAAGCTAGCAATCAACATTGCGGCCCAGTCTATATCAATTGGCGACAGAATATCTGCCCACTTAAGTGTAAGGTTTTTTAATTACTATTTGATTTTCAATCAAAGCTTTTCACCAACTCAACTGCCTCTGTCTTCCGTTAAAAAGCATTTAATTCGGGGTTTAATGCCTACGTACGTGTGCATTTGTCATGATGATACATATTATTCCCTGGGGCTTTGTAGACTGATTGACATCAAAGGCAAATCATGGACCACAAAACGAGCGACAGATTCCGCCTATGGCGAGAATCAACAGTTTACTCTTCATATAAATGTTTTTGCATTGTTTGGATAAGGTTGAAGGTCACAGCTAACAAGTCAGATAATATTACTCTTACTTTCACGAGTACCTCTATTTTTAACCGTGGTCAGGGTCATGCGATAACATTTCATCACTAGCAATCATCAATACTTGTTATTTGGCATAATTTTAATTTCATTACAAGCGGTAGCGCTCTGATTTCCCGATTCACTGACGACGGTGAGCGATAATTTGTGATACAAATGATAATTATTATTTCAATGCGCGTGTTCACAAAAAAATATTGGCAGTATCATTCTCAAATGCATTACCGCTACATCATGCACTTTAGCGAACGTTGCAGTAAAATGATAGTCGTAAGATTTGACACAACATCAACCGTGTTATCGTTTTAGTTCATGTTGTGTTGTGACAGCGTATACATGACCTACCTAATCCCTTTAGTTCGATCTTTGGGATTAGTTAGATGCGTTTCTTGTAAATGGAAATAAATTTGGAGCTCGTTAGTACAAGAAACAGGAGTTTGTACGCGAGGATTACATAGTAGCATACTGTTGTCTATGTAAATTAAAGTTGTATTGTTTGTGTCTCTCGACATTCACTGTAGGAAATAAATGCTTCACAAGTGCAACAACCACTTCACTACTATTATGCATGGAATAGGTCATTGGCCACTTAAGCCAAGAGCAGAAAAGCAAATTAAACGACAGCATTAACATGACTACTAATGCTACTACCGTATAACATGATTTTTAATAAAGACTGTGAACTGTTCTTGGATAATTAAACGAGCAATTAGCATGCATATTACTATTTCGCTGCTTTAAATTCCAACTCGAACTTTGCCAGCTATTTATTTTTTAGTGAGTAGCACCCCAGGCGGTTTTTAAAATTCAGTGTTTAGTATACTGTCTGTAGAGTGTAATTATCTCGTACCTCTTAGTGCAAAGTGAGTGCAAAATTCCTGTGGAGGATTACGCTGCATAATATGTCAAGAAAATTGCTACTCATGAACTCAGGTCTACAATATTTCACTTGAAACTGGTGTACTATTAACTAAACTGAATAAGTCATTCATCCAAATGCATTTTTTGTTGAGGCAGCAATCCCAATGTGCGATTGAGATGCAGCTAATACTATTATGAAGGTTCTCATTTCTTATGTAGAATTGGAACTAACCTCTGATACTTTAAGCAAGGCATTAGTGCCAAATAACTGCACATAAACAGGCCTTTAGCCTTCCAATTAAAAAACCGTAAATCTGAGGAATCTGTGGTACCATAACACATCTTTTTGGTCATCTCTCAAATTTCAAGTCAGAATAGACAGACTTTTTTAATGGGCTGTAGACAAGAAGCCCTGACGTTTTCTAAGCCTCTGCGTCATTACCTATCACACTTCATCAGTATACCCATTTACTTGCCGCTTAATACAGTATGCTTTTTACAGTTGTTTTTGTACTGGCTAGTGAGTATATTCACCAACAATTTAGTGTAGTCCAGATGAATGCGACTGGTCACCAACAAAAGTTACATGTGATAATGATTCTAATAGATTTAATTGTTTGCTATGCCAATTAGCGGCATATTCAAGCTAATTATTCATTCGTATCCACAGCTCATACTGCTAAACTAGACGCACCGTTCACTCGTTTGCTCATGAATCATGATTACGATGAAAGCTGGCTGGAGTATGATTAATCAGTTACACTACTGGTGCTATTAATGTTACACACGGGTTTCCTAAATTATATGTAGGTATATACATTCGATTGCACCAACTGATCGATTATATTATTATGTACTATTCGTATTGGTTGGTTGAAAATACGACAATTGTAATCAACGAAGGCAAAACACTCGATTACATATAACTTGCCTGCATATGCGGAGATATTAAATGCAATAGTGTCAGTTAGGTAATACCACTTGAAGCAGAAATAAAAAGTTACAACAAAGATATTTGCAATTTTAATTTTTAATCTTGAATGGAGTATGCACTATACTGTAGTAATCCTGCGTACATAAAATATAATAAATCGCTTATGTATTTTGTTCGTCCTTGTTTTTCATAAGCAAATTAACCTTGTAATTTGCACATTTTTTATACCCGTGCAAATCATACCACCACCGTTGTTTTTTTATTCATTAAGATTATTGGGAATGAAACAATCAACAAAAAGTAAAAACCTTGCTCATCATTTTGGTCCGGTGATGTTTATGAACACTATACTTACTATACAATTGTAACTACTTCGTCGTTATAATTTGTCCCAGTGTTGACATCTGACGTGTTGTGTAAGACAGTGATACATAACCATCATCACCAATTTCAGTTCAACCTAAATACAAGGTGAGAGAAAATTTTAGTCTCACGTTTCTCCAGCGTCGTCATTCAATGTACTCCTACTGTATTTAGAGAGGGAAATGAGACTATAAATTGGATGAGACCTTCACCTCGATAATTGTCTTTGACATATTATGTAACTTAAACTTATCAAAATACTAATTATTTTTACTAAATGTATGTGATGCGTATATTATGCATTGTTTTACATTACATAGAACATAAGAGAAGACTGACACAAAGCTCAACGTTTATACATTTTAAACCTAGACATCCTCTCTTTCATCTTGGGATTTATCATAATTTAGTATTATGCGATGCAATAATCCTTCATGTGGACAAGGATACATAGTAATGATGACAGTGAGAGCTCTTTCCAATAATTCGATTACATTTTTAAATTTGAGAGTCTAATTAGAGTTTGATACGACATTTGATATGTTTCAGGAATCCAGACGATTTTAGTAAGGTCTGTAAGGTGATAGTATACTTGGTCCAACACTTCTGGAACTAGTCGTCAATATTTTGTTAGTTACTAGATTGTACCTTTCGTGTAAAAATATTAATTGAAATTGCATGAAATGTCGTCCGCTAATTTCTATTATTGCTAAACTGCTACAAGTAGTATGAATAAGCATTGGGATTGCTGAAAGTTGCGCAAAAATAAAATATGCAGCGTATTTCTTGATGGGCACTGGGTATTTTTTCTGTTCCCAATGGCTCCTCTCTTTTACTGTTCCACTGGGAATTGCCATTTTTCGAGTCTTGCTGCCATGCTTGTTGCACATGATTGTGCAATGATATGCGGGGGTGTTATTTCGGGATTGTTTATCCACTTTGTTATTGAGTCCATCATTGTAGTTTGTCATCAGCATAAATTTGTCATTTTCATTATGCTCAGCAAACCTAGACAATACATGCCCACCCACATCAGCATTATTCATTGCCTCCTTTTTCCCGTCTTAACGTGAAGACAACAAGGAACGACCCATCATCAGACAGGACAATAATGCATTTTTGACACAATATTCTATGTTGTTCCACTTTAGCAGAAATGTGTATAATGGACTGGCAGTAATGCAAATGCGACGCCAAGTTATTAAAGTAATTTGTCCTGTACTCGTGCTAGTTTTATGATACCTCATTCATGGTACAAAACTCACTATTAGTCCATGCACACATACTCCTTCTTACAAGATGGACAAGGACGTCGACTCATATTCGGTGCATTCTGTGCGAATCCTCCAACACGCTTGCACGCAAAACCTACAACTTACCTAAGCTTTACTTCTCCGCTCATGCTATTTTCTTCGTCCAATTCAATATAGTAGTATGGCGACAAAAGTGGGACATATTCGGCCAATTTGGCAACAAAGCATCAAATAATAAAAGAGAAAGAAAGAAGTTTGTTCATGGTCCCATATTTGCTACCTACAACGTACTTATGTAACAGAAGGAAGTCATGCAAATTGTGGTAACAGGTGTTCCTTCCATTATAAACGCTCAGTCGCTATTCGCGATTCAGCATTTAAGAATGCTAGTTAATTTGTAGTCCATACGTTTTGCACTCTAATCGATTATTGTATATACTGCATTCGACTCTATAATTGACTTGTAGTTGTAGTATAGCGGAATTCACAAAGCTCTCTGAATGCATTCGTATGTTTTCCTGCAGTAATAAAGATCATAATAGTTATATTTAGTTAAAATTCTCATTTTGTGTGATGAGTGGCTTTAGCAATGGACCGAAGTATAAGGTTTCAACTTCAACCAAACGTGATTTCATGTTACCCCAGAAATGTTACATGTGCTAATACTATTAAGGATTGTAGAGTTAGCATGCACTTTCATTCATGGGATAATTTGCATTCATATTTTGCAAATTATTGGTCATCGTCAACATTACCACTGTTACTATAACTGAAGTTCTTCATAAATTGACAAATTCAAGCTAAAGTGTCATACAATTTATATTTAAAAAAGGAACATAGAAATGTAAGTAAAAAAAATTTTATGTGCGTAGTAACGTTAGCAAAATGGATTTGCACTGGTAATACACCGGTAGAGATCAAGTTGTTACAAGATTTTTCCAGTGTTTGTGCACTAAAACATTACAGTTATAAGTGTCCTTTGAAGTGCTCATCAATTAATGAATTGGAGTGGCATCACTGGCATCAATTGTTGAAAATTGTGTAGCAAATATTGGTGTATGCACATGCATTGTAAGTCCTGATTCAGTGCCTTGCCATCATCTGGTATATATATCCCTCAAAACAAGCGGCCAGACGACCAGGCAATAGCCCGCTGGGCCCATAATCCCACCCCATTTTCTCAC
>JAQIXX010007929.1:0-10249 GCA_034700605.1 Willowsia nigromaculata | reverse complement strand
CCTCCATTAAACAGTTTAGTGTCAGCGGAGGCATATTGAAAGCCTTTATTTGGATAATAAATCACGTTTTCAACGGCAGTCTCAGGTTGATCAATCCCACTATTATAATATAAAGTAGGTAATGTTGCGGGGTCAGTGGTGGGACAAGGTATCAGTGATACTTTCCCTTCCAATGTAGTTTCCACTGGGGCCAACAACGACTTGTCACTATTTCCTATGACAAATATAGTCAAGTTAAGAGTTGCACGCAGCAATGTTGCTAAATATTGTTGTTTTTAACAGGTTGCACGGTTACAATAATGTATTGTATGAAAAATGCATGAACCTTTTACAAAGACAGCTATTTCATCTCGATTCTTTGCATTCTGAACTTCATGGCATGATATGACTGCTGATGCCGCCAAGTCAGTAAAATTTTCGGCATCCAAGAAAAATATATTAACTTCAATTAGAAAAGTCTTTTTCTTTAAATCTCTTTTTGGAGGCTGGATTTTAACTACCTCAGGGGGAACCTTATAAAATGAAAATGACAGATTTCATATAATAAACGTCAAAAATTCAAGCTTTCATTTATGCATGAATTTCTCTTACAATTGTTCCGCTAATGGTCCACTGAATCGGATATTGAGCAGTGCAGCTGAGAAGGAAATCATCTCCTTTGTGAGAATACAGTGAATGTATTCCGGCTGGAGGAGAGCCAACTTTTCCCGTTATATTCTCCCATTGGTTGCCAACTTTCCACGAAATCTGTGGAGGTGTCTTTCTTGAGCCTAGATTGTTAGAATCGACTGAATAACCGGCTTGATTAATATCAACCCTGGCAACGCAGAGCCTAGCGACCACAGTGCAAAACACTGGATAAGTCCAGTAAGGCACAGAATCAAACCACCTGCCCATTCTGTTGGATTATTGTTTGCAAATGATTATCCTTTCCCACAAAATCAAACTAAAAAGTAGAGTGACAATAACGGAGAATGGTGATATATTGATATCGGTACACTACTGATGACAAAAACACATGCAAACGATAATGTGATACGTGTGCTGTATCGGAATTTCACACATACCTTTACTCATGTAACCCAGTTGAGTGGGCAAAAAAGTCGATACAAAAAAAGTTTGCATGAAAATAAGCCGTTGTAAGTGGTCGTTGCGCAAATAGATTTGTTTTCTTGTTTTACACGCTCGTTGTCTGATCATGCTAGTCCATTTTTATCCTTATTGGATTTGAAAAGGAAAATTCTAAACAAAAACAGGTATACCGTTATGTCTTTTATGTTATTATGATGACAACGTTGCTGACGCACACATGCGTTGCGTGTTGCTTTGGACATTTCTAATATGTTTTGGGTGACGATAATAATGTAAGAGCTATGACAAATAGTGAATAAAAATAAAAGGTTTCCTTCCTTCCTGGTAAAAATGCATAATTCATATTGTTTGATAGTCTAGCAAACACGACAAAACTGGAGGATAATATGGAGATATGTTTGGTGTAAAAGGAAAAATGGTCTGTAATATTCTTAAGAAATCCAAGCAATGTGTGGCAATCGTGATATGAAAGGTCTGTTTCTGTTGATAATTATTAAGCATAAGACTTCTATTTTGGATATATCGGCAATTGGTATGTGTATTTGTACTAGAATTAATTGAAACTGAGGAATACACAGATTACGATTGAAGATCATGTCAATGTATTTTGCTATGGTAAATGTTAGATCCGAGCTACAAACGCCATGATTTCTTTTAGAAATATCACCATGCGATGCTACAAAAAAAATTTTCATGACATAATACATTAATCACAAAATTTGCGGTCTAGTACTTGGGAATTCCATGTAAAAATTATTGGGACTTGTAAATCTCTACTTCGTATCAGTAGTATTATGACATTGTAAAGCCTGGTAATATTTATGCATTTTTTGTAATATATGTAGTTGCAGAGAACAATTGTCAGTTTCAATATTTAGCAACTCAGGCTACTCAGGAAACAATAGAAAAAGTGCAGATACAAACTTGCCGCAAGTATCGTCATAAGTCCATTGAATTTTTAACGAGTTACGTGATTTCACTCGTTTTTTCATGTACAATGGTTGAGTTGGATTTTATTTGAAAATCTCTTCTGTAGGTTATGAAAATGTTTCAAGTAAAATTGTATTAATCATTTATTGCTACTAATTCATAAGAATGATAAGTTTATGGCTGGTTTGGAATTTTTTTTAACTAGGTGTAATATATTCCTCATATTATGCGCTCCAGGACTCGTAAGAATAATAAAGTGCAATAATATTATTTCAATTATATTTCAAGAAAGCATAATATGCTTTCTGAAATTTCCTCTACTTTTTAATCCATCTCACATTTAGACAATGGTTACTTATATATCACATTTTTTTGACCAGTCAGTTATTTGTTGGAACCAGATTTTGAATCAATATCAGACAGCGGTTTAAATAATATGATACAACTATATGCTTTAACTGGTTAATTCTCTCAAGTTTAAAGATATCAAAATACAATCGATTTTCGTTGTTTGCCATGTATATGTACTTACAATTAAAGTACAGTTTGTTTTCATTTTCACTGGTTATACCAATGGTTATATATAGTATATTTATATTGCTTCAAAGTTGAATACATTTACGTAACAGGTTATTAAGAATGACCACCAAAATCCATTTATACTCTGCTGTCACAACTTTAGTCATACGCATATCGTGTCAATGCTCGTTTTTAAGGTTTCCTATCTTAATCCTATAAACTTGACTTTAATACTCCTCTTGAAATAAAAAGTATTTATAAACCTACTCATATAACATTGGTTTGGAATCGAAAACATGGCACAAAATTCACTGTCGGTCGGTTCATCAGTGTGCATATTAGTTAGGACTTGTTCATGTAATCCTGATGGGGAAAAAATAAAATATTGTAAACATATTAATCCCTATGCAATGTTATTAGTTAATTATTACATTAAGCGTTATAATTTTAATTACGTAAAATTTGATAAGGGATTTGCAGACATTGAACCATCAAAAACAGTTTTATTTCACATTTCAGTTCGAACTTAATGTGATGGAGTTATGAATTTATTGGCTGTAGTTAATTTCTATTGGAGCCTATAATAATACTTTGAAATTCTATTTGAATTTTATAACACATTTCCGTTGTTTTTAAGTTTTTAGCTATAAAGACTCATTTCTGTTCAACGAGTATTCTTTAGCAACCAAATAATTAAATTTGCACTATAATGTACCTATGATCTAAGTATGTATTTATCCATGAAATAGAATAGGAATCACGACCATCAATTAGTATTAAAAAATGCATGAATATAATCATATTTAGATCCAGCCAATGCAAATTAAAACCTCCATCTCTCATAGTTTATATTATTTATAAATAATCTGCCATACAAAATCTATAGTTGACAGAAAAAAAAATAATTAAGTGAAAATTAATAAAAACTTTTGAATTAATTCATTAAATTTGTTCATTATACAATAGATTTGATTATACCTAGCCACTATATAGTGTTCGGAGATACCTGCAAAGGATATGGAAATTTTTGGGAAAAATATCTATTTCATAGTTAGTTTAGTCGTTAGATGTATAGAGAGAAACAAGTTATTTTGATAGTTGATAAGATGAGATGTTAATAATATTTTCTGCTAATAAACAAGATGAAGCTATCATGGAGAGATGAATTCCGTAATAACCTCGTACTGAATAGTCCAATTGAATATCTAAATATGTATAGAATATCTTGCTTATGACTACAGGATTCCTGTAACCATTCACTGCAAAACATATATATAACATAAGTAAAGTCTTGAGTGTGAAAAAGCCATCATACCCCATAAATTATAACCTATCCAGACTTTAAAAAATTCATGATAAGAGGAAGCTTAAGAAAGTACATACACAAATTAGGATTGCTTATCAAGCCTACCAATATATATATATATTGCTCACAATCTTGAAAATATATCTTCGTACAATATATTTCATATTTTAATATAAAACTATAATCCTTATCAGTCTAGCTCAAAGATGTAACGCAATTTAATCATCGTCACAAAATTTCTATGAGAGTGAGAGAATACAAATGAATTACTAATGTATGCTTGTGTTTTTGTTGGCCGTTATATTTTTTCATATCGTAGTGTGACATTTGCTTGATAAATGACAAATTACATACTTTGCAAATCTGGAAGATGGAAGGAATTGAGATAAGTGTGAATGATTTTTACACTTGTGCACACAAGTATCGTTGGCCTTTCCACTATGTACTATTAGCTTTATCGTATTATGTTATTCGGTGTATTGTCTGGTACTTGAGGTTAATGTGCAATCATAACTAGAGTTAGCATTATAAACTCAACGTATTTAAAGCTATGTGTTGATACGTACGTAACTGAATGGTGCAGGAGATATTTTAAAAAAATCCTTGTTAATATTACAGTTTTCAAAATCTTTGTTATATTTATTTAAAAAGTGAAGCTAATTTTTAAAATCTAAGATATGGAGGACCACGAAAGGGAACACATTACACGAAATCTCCCACGTCTTATTTTAATCACTGAGGTTAACGATGGATTGCTTGCCATTATGCAAGGTCAAAGAATCCTTAGTACAATTGACTGCCAAGCCCTAGTAAGTACAATTATTATGGCACATACGATATCATAATAAAATTAGGACATTTTCAAAAGTGAACTAAATTAAAAACTTAAAACATAATTTGTACGCAATTTTTGTTAATTAGCAAGCGAGACGGGCACATCATGGTGCGATATCTCAGGCAGTTCACTTTTATGAAATGATGCAAAACCGTGAAGGTGCATATAACGCACTTGTCGAAGCACTGGAATCTCCATCAATGAATCAAAATGCAGCTGCTAATATATTAAAACAACTGAGGGAGGAAGCACAAAATCCTCAACCTGCTTTGGTATAATTCGATTCATATGAAAAAAATTTGAACAACATGTTTTTATTCTTAAAATAAAGTCCATATCCACTAACATGTAAAATTAGTCAAAAGATTCATTTCTTTTGCAAAACAGAAATTCTACTCTTGATAATCTCAAATCAGGAAAATATACGTATTTCATATTATTATACACTTTCAAGGCGGTGACCACGACCAGCCATTCGATTTCACAAGAAGAAAATAACGGTATGCTTCGTGGAAACAATGCTTCCACTTCACCTATTCCATCATCTCACACACCAAGTAGCCTTCCGTCCAGTGTAGGTACTTCCGCTGCTATTCAAACTTTTGCAGAAATCGAAAGGGAGTACATGAATTATGTAATGCGTAATGCTATTCTGAGCGTTGCTGTTGAACGTCCCACTATACACATGCATTTAATCAACGAGGTATGTAAAAAGTATTTGCAAGCAAATGATGCAGTGGCTCAATTCACTGTTTTACTTTTACATGAAATTGAACAACTTTTGGAATTTAGAATCGGGACTACTACAAGTTACCTTACACAGACAAAGGAATAGCCTGCATTTTAAACATCCATACATTTGATCGTCTGCCAGATAACCAGGATTATAGCAGAGATGGATCTAAAAACGACGTAATTTATCTTAAAGCCTTGTTGAGAGGCTTAGGCTTTCAAATATTTGTAAATGACAGAATCGACGAGAATAAGGACAGGTGGACTAAAGAAGTAAGGAACAGTATTAAGAACGCAGGGTGAATACACAACTGGGGAACTTAGATTATATATTATTATTGTACTCTTTGCAGGAATTGCTACGTCTTGTACAAGACTTCAAAACGGTTTGCCGCGAAAGGAAGCCAAACTCCATCATCTTTTTTGTCGGAAGTCATGGAAAACACAATCTAATTTACACATCAGACCACGACGGGTACATGTATAATACCGTCCAATTATATGAAGACATTGTAAGTCAATTTTACCATAAAACCTGCCCCGAGTTAGAAGGCAAGCCAAAAATCTTTTTCGTGAGTGCCTGCCAGCACTTTCGTGAGACGCCTGAGGTTCCAATAGATGCATCACCATTGTGTTTGGATTTGGGTGTTAGTGATCTGATTGTATGTGCTGCACAAGCTCCAGGATTTGCTTCATACCGAAATCCAAACTATGGAACCTGGTTCATTCATTGTCTCACGTTTGTGATGATGAAGTACGCTTGTGAGAAGTCTTTGCGAGAAATGCTTACCATGGTTTCCCTTTTATTGGAAAGGACGAAAAAGGAAGATTTCCCTACCCTAGTGCATGGTCAAATTCCAGAAGTTCGTACTGTTGGAATGAAAGAGCTATTTTTTAATTTACCTTATTATCATTGAAAATCTTTACCTCGTTTACAAGTAGCCAGCCAATTAGGACAAATTTAAAATGTCAAGTGCTATGTTTGTAGTTTGTCTTTTACGCTTAAACCGTAACTTATGATGGCATTATTGTAAGCATAGCAGCTTAGATCATTAAGAATGCAGACCACCATATATATTTTGTTCATGAAGTTTTATTATACCTAACTAGTAATGGGATATATTGAATTAGATTATAAACTAAAAAAGATCTTACAGGTGTTTTTAATGCATCCATTTAAAATGAAATTGTGATATAAATTGTCATTGTGGTACACAGTTGAACATTTTCACTGGACAGTGAAACAATGCTCATTTTTTTTGGAAAGTGTAATATATTTCGTTCAAAGCAAATGCTAAAAATTAAGCACATGATGTCAAATTAAATTTCCTAGAATTCCATAAGATCATGAAAAATATGAGGTTGCATAAACTATATGATGCATTCTGAATGGTACAAGGTTTAATGCATAATGTAATGTGGTACATGGATGAGCAAATACGTGTTTGCTTTAGTGTACAATACTCCTTCATCTACCTGTATCATGTATGTTTAGATTTTAGGTACAATAAATATGTCTTGTCTTATTTGGGTACATATTTTTAAGATTCAGATTCATATTTATATGACTAGTGCTGACGGATGCTCAGTTTTGTGCAGATGCACATGCATACCTCCTAATAATCAATTCCTCTGTGTAGCTGCAGGAATGATTCCTAAAAGGGTTAATAACATAACATAATCATAAACACTTGTTGCTTCTATTCTGTTGCAATGAACACATGTATTGTAATGTGCGATGTTTTATTAAAATCATTTTCAAGCAAAGCTAATTACTGTTCACGACATGTTATTTTATGAGTAACACGCTTCCTTACACACAAATTTGGATTGGATACATCCATCTAGTCCTCATTTCCCGTCATATATTTTCTAATTTTCCAATCAGTAAGCTAAGATTATATAATGATCAATAAAATAGCTGCACATATCAGTAAATTATGATATCACAACTTAATTACGACTCCCAACAATTAAACATGTACTAATTGCGCGCATGTTTTATTAAACCTTAGAGGGTAATTCCGTATGTCTGCTCAAAATGGACTCGAAAAATCCGATATTGAGAGCCTTATTAAGGCGAAAGCGCAGACTGTTAAGTCTCTGAAGCTCCTGAAGGAGCGCATCCTCAAAGTGCACAAAGATTGCAGCATTGCAAAAACAGTGGGAGCCTCCACCTCAACAGTGGGAACAATAGCTACAATCGTTGGAATATTTCTGGCTCCAGTCACTGCTGGTGTATCTCTCGGGCTTACGATTGGAGGCCTGACTGCAACACTTCTCGGCGGTGGAACAGCACTTGGAACTGGGATTGTGGAAACAGTGAAGATTAAAAAGTGGACAGATGAGCTCTGCAAATCAATAATTGACCTGGAAAATGAATTGGAGCGAATTGGGGAGAAGATTAGGACGGATCTTCTCTGGAAGGAGTACATGAAGAGTGCAACTGGATGTGTAGGTTACGTCTGCTTTCAGAGCCTTGATGCCGTGAGGTTGGCAAGAATCCTCAAGTTTTTGACAATCACTGCTCCAAAATATGGAATGCTAAAACCGGCGGTTACCTCGGTATTTGCTGCAAAACAGGTTCCTTATGGGTTTCTCCTGGATAGCGACCACTTCGTTACACAAGGAATGGCCAAGGTTGGAGTTCAGACTACAAAAATTGGAACGATAGGACTCCGAATTCTTGCCGTGGGAGTGGGAGCAGTGGGAATTGGATTGGACGTTTATACTATTGTGGACACGTGGGTTAACGACCCCAAACTGGTATCACAGATCGACAAGATTTGTGAACATTTGGAGGAGAATCAATCCGGACTGAAAAAGCTCAAGGATGAGTTTTAAGTGTTTAACTTTTCTACTGTAGATTATTAGGGGAATATCAAATCTGTGATGTTATAAAATATAAGAAGTACTTTGTTGTTTGATATTTACAGTTTAAGGAAACGATCCTACTTTTTAAAGTGTAAAACGAAATTTATGTAGATATTAGTTTTAAATATATAAAATGTAAATAAATTAAACATACATGCTTAGTTAGTGTATCTAGTAATACCAACCGTTCTCTACAATGGGTTTGATTTAAATGCTTAATGAAACATTCAACTTGCCGTCATGATAGGAACCTATTAGCTGCATCACAGATTAATGCCACAAAAAGGCACTTCTATAGAAATAGTTCAATCCATGACGATGATAATGAAAAGCCAAAAGAATCACATATTTGAAGGCAAGTCGTCTCAGAAGTAATTTAAAATATATTGCTAAGAATAAACTCAAAAACTTTAGAAAACCTAATCTGAGTAATGGAATATTTACACAAAACTTGATTATATGAAGTATACTATATTATGGTAGAAAATTTAATATTTATTTAGTTGCAATATACATATATGACCTCTTAATGCTAAAATAAATTGTACTACTCGAGTCAAAAATAGCTGTGTGATGATGAGTAACATTTTATATCCTCTGTCATCAAACAAGTATTTAATCTTATCATCTGCTGGTCATGTTATTTAGGTACGTTTGTTTGAGTAAATATTTGATTTACACTAATGACTTTGTGAGAATTACGGATGTCTGCAAAACTGCATACCATGATGTAAATGATAACAGAATATGATAAGGCTTAATTTTCTGCTGTACGGTCATTCGTCAATCGCTGATTCGTATTATTTTTCGTACTTCATGAAACAAGATTCACCAGCATTCTATTATTTAGCATATCGATAGAAGCAAATTTTTAATCCAACGAAATCCTTTGAAAATTGTTCCCTTCACTCTAGAAATAATTCAAACTCGCAACATAAAGTTAAACTTTTAAACACATAATAGTTCTTATTTTTCGTATTCATTGTAAAATACAAACGTAACCTACAAATTACAATCAACATAACCGCAAAATTGATTAATTAGAGACTTCATTTATGTTAAATTAGTCGAAGAACTATACTATGATAGACTGCAGTGCTGAAGTCGGGTGTATTACTAACTTTGTGAAAAGTGAATAGAGACAGCTAATGATGCGTATTTGGCAAATTAATAACTAACAACGAAGCATTGAAATAATCTGTCAAGTAATAAGCAATATGGCTAATATTACAAGCGTGTAGTGGCTAACCAATAATCTAAACGTTTATAGTACATATCAATGTAACTGCATCATATTATCCTTTTTGGAACCGCGAGTCTCCAGGAAGCACCACTCTTCTTCTTGAGGGAAGAGCTCTCCGCTCTCCTTCTCACCATGTCGACTACAAGTGCATCCTCAAACGAGCTCAATAAGTCTGATATTGAGAGTCTCATTCAAGCGGAAACGGATGCGATTAACGCTCTAAGATATCTCAAGCACTGTATTCTCAAAGCACATAAAGAGTATAGCATTGCAAAAACTGTTGGAGCTTCTACAGCAACGGCAGGAACGGTTGCTACAATTCTTGGATTATTTCTTGCTCCAGTCACTGCCGGACTGTCACTGGGACTCACCGCTGGAGGTATTGCTGGATCTGTGCTCGGGGGAGGAACAACGCTAACAACAAAAGTTATAGAAACAAGAAAAACCAAGAAATGGGCAGATGAAGTTCAAAAATCATTAATAGAACGAGAGGAAGAGTTGAAGCGGATTGGGGTAAAGATTACGACCAGTTCAGTTTGGAAAGATTACATGCAACACGCAGCATCCGGTGCAAAATATGTATGTTGTCAGGGTGTAGCTGCCGTAAGACTGGGACAGATCTTTAAGTATTTGGCAATTACTGCCATTGATCTATAAAACTAATAGATGGATCACTTCCATTATAAGAGAGTAAAAAATGCGGCGGTGATTTATTTTT
>JAQIXX010007928.1:0-10250 GCA_034700605.1 Willowsia nigromaculata | reverse complement strand
GAGGGCGTCTAATTGCGAATTTACGGTAATTATTGTCGGATAGTCGCCTTAACTACCATGAAGAGTTTGTTTACTTATTTTTCCAATAGTATATGATAATTGCTTCTATGGGTCCTTACGCATATAATTTAAGATCTCTTGACCAATGTCTCGTCAGCCTGCTTGACATACAAAACCTATATTTCTTGTTAAGTTTCGCTTAGTTTTTTATTTTTCCTTTAATTCTTGGAATTTCAAAATGCAATTTGATAGGAATATTTGTATTTAAGTAAAAATGGATGGAGAAACTGGAAGTCGGGAACTCAAAGGGTATAGGTAATATATTTGAAAGTGAAAACCTAAAGAATGTAATTTTGGGCATGTTTTGATGGATTGCTATACTGTAGCACAAATTTAAAACAAATAAACAAGCAAAACAAGTGATATATTTCTGAGCTCAAAGAGAAATTATTTTTAACTATCGGTGTAGCCCCTCAAAGCAGAGAAAATGTAAACGTATTTCGCATAACCAAATTTGGTCGTCTAAGCAACTTGATCACATAACATTGTTAAAGTCAAGAAGATGCAAAGATTGATTTTATTAATGGGGAAAATATAAAGACTGATTCAGTCTCGGATGCTTTGTACGATGTTTACTTTTCTATAGTTATTCCGTTTGTTCTTCCTTCTCGTACTATATAAAGTGCCTTGTAAATCACAACATACAGACTAATATCCAAAATGAACCGTATTGCAGGCATGGCACTTGGGTTTTTCTCTGGGTGGGTAAAAATGTATTTATGTATTTATGGACCCAGGAAGGGTCGACTTCGGGTGGGCAGGTGGGTAAAAATAGAAGTTCATGCATTCAAATGAAGCCAGAGAAAACGCGCCAACAGCGCCATGTATAAATATACATGTATTAAATCATTCAACCCAATATTAACCTATAAAACCCATGTACCCATAAAAACCCTTAAAAACACATACCCACCTAATGTTTGTTAAAACCCGCGGATTTTGCCATGTCTGCTGTACAGACTTCATAACAGTTTTAAACCGAGACCACGAATCTTTCCAATATAAATAGCCTGAATACAATTCGTATGTCCCACACAACTTTTACCTTTAGACTAGGAAAGAATCTCATTCTGCGTGTCTTGTCAAGCAGTTTGCTATTCAGCATGGTATATTCTAAAAATCTTGTTTTTGGGCGTTCATTCGGTTTGGCATTTCTTTTTCCTTTCATTCGGAATTTTCAATGTTTATTTTACTCTTCTGTTTTATGTTTTTGTAATAATTAAATTCTGACGAGGAACTATAAACTCAAAACATCCGGATAACTTTTTAAATTAATAATATACAATGAGAAGTATTTTGATCGTCAGAAGTTGCCTGCGTTAATGTGCATATAATAAAGTTTCTTGTTAATAGTATTTACACATTGAATGCTGTATGCTTCGGCAGTTACTAATGTATTGTTTATGTGGTGCCATTAGCCTGTTGTCGGCGAAAAAAATATAGAGAAAAAACCAGAAGAAAAATAATTTTATTAAAACTTTCAATTAAAACTCTACTTTAAACTATTGTGTTAGGACTCAATCGAAGCATCTGCAAATTCTGATATCAATAATTGTTTATCATTCAAAGATTTAGTGATTGTGATATACATAGATAAATTCTACGAATAATTTCACCAAATACATAAGTTATAATGTGCAACAAAGTTCTCGTTCCTTAAGTTATTAAATTTAACGGTTTTATAGTTTTTATTATGACGTGTTCTAGTTAGAATTTTCATATGCTGGCCGCAATTTTGAAATTTGGATGTATATTCAAGAATAAATATTTCGTAAGGATTAACTTCATGTGTTCTGTCGTATTGCGTGAAGTTAAAAGTTAATGCAGACCCAGACGATGTTTTGATGAAAGGAAAAACAAACAAAGCCTCAATTTCAAAGCTGAGTTATAATGACACTCCGAACCTGTGGATTTTTATAAATCATATTCGAGTTTTGCACAATCTTCACTCTAACGGTTTTGCGTCACATTTCGGCAAGATTGAACCGTTTCCACGACTTCCGATTGATAAATAACATGCTGGGCCGTATTTCTAATTCACAAGACTAGGTAAGGTTTTGCATAAAGTCAAGCTCTGTGGATTTAAATGATGCCCTCTTCCAACTATTCGGCATTGTAGGATCAACAAATTTTTTTGCATATTACAACGGGATTCCCTATAGTTTTCACTAAATGTGTTTAGGAATAATCTGTCTTGTGAATGTAATTCAGTATCATGGAAATCTTAATGTGGAGACAAGATGGTGAACACAGTTTTACTAATCTTACGCCTCGAAATATTATTTGAGCTATGTAACAGATGGCACAATAATTACCGCAATTTTTTATTTGGGTGAGTTTGCCTTAGATATAAGTTTTTACTATCTGAGCAATCTAATCCAAACAAAAACGCTTGTGTATTATCAACTTTATATTAGATATATGGAGATACTGACACTTACGCCCGCGTTTCAACGGATTCGCGAAACATGAATCTACAACTGAATCAAATTATATGTGTTTCTGGTACCTGATAATAAACTGTTTAAAGGTAAGAGATTAAATACAGTTGCGTAACATTTTGTGTGCTTAATGCCTATGATCGATCCAATATTCATTGCCAATCCATCAACAGCGCAGGTAGAATATGGGAAACTGGGCTATGGAACCCCTTTGTAGTTTGGAAATAAAATATTTTAAAATTTTTTAACTAGCTTGCCGTTTGCCCCTGATGAGGAGCTATGTCTCAAGTCGAAACGTTGAACAATAAAATGTCAGCTTCGCGTTTCACTCGTTATTTTCCTATTCTTCTAATTTATACAAAAATATTTTAGCCGCACAAAGTATTTTGCAAGATTTATTTCTCAGCATTTTTTAAAAACGCAAGTTTAAAGTAGTTTTATAATTCTGCTTCTTCCATTTTGCCTAAAGTTTTGGTTTGAAATGAAAAGTGCAGAGTATTGGTACCTTTTTCTAGTTTTGACCTTTTCCTGGGGAATACATTTGGGTTGTTAGTGCAGTCCAGTCAATCTTTTAAACTTTTTTTGATTATTGTAAAAGGTAGTTTGTACTCACTAATGCTTAGAATAATTTTTCCAAAAGACTGCGATACTATATATGACACAAAGTTTAAATATGGAAGAAAAAAGAATTTACTCTATTACCCAGTATGCCATGACCACAGCTTGGTCTGTGTGCATGACAGGGATTCTTTTGTCTTTTAATCGGTTTTTGTTTTGCCATTTATTTTGCCTTTCTTCGGAGAAATTTTGATGAGCATTTTAATTCAAATATTTATATCAACTAAACTACGAAGGGAAGCTAGTAGCCTGTTTTTCAAGGTACATTAAAAACGCCAGGATGTACATTAGAGTTAACCAAGAAATATAATACTTTTTTGGACGTTTTTTGATTGATTGCTACACTATCTACTGCATATATTATAGCGCAAATTATAAGTAAATAAGCCAGCAACAAAAACAAACAGTGGTTTGGAGATCAAAAATACCTTTTGAACATGATTGTCGGCTAAACGTACGGAGCATTTAAGCTCATAAATTCAGGTTTTGTGGTCCTTAGCTTGAACATTGCATCGTAAAATTAATACGAAAATGCAAGGATTGATTCTGCTTAGCTTGCTTTAAAATTACTGGATTCAAGTAAAGACTCATATGCATCATGTACATGTACCTTTTTACACTTATGATTTTTCTCGACTTAAATATTAAGGACCGTGATACGCTTTGAAGAAATTGGTCAAGTCAACTATGAGTAAAACCCGCTAGAAGTTTCAGAAAGCACGCAATACTACCGGGGGCGCTCAATGGTCAAATCTGACCAAACATTTGAAATCTGCGCCATTGACAAGCCCCATATACCTATTTTTAGCTTTCTATGACACTTGTATCATTTAAAAGCCAAATTCTCCACCAGGTCACAGGTCAAATAATTCACACTCAGCGCCCTCGAGAACCCCCATACACATTTACACCTCTCTAGGCAGCTTAGTATCAGCTTCACGCCATCATGCTGTTGTAGTTGTAGGGCACACCACTAATAGCTTTAAAACTACTCTTTGCCAATTTGTCATTAGCTGCCACGCATATATTTTTTATGATGTTGTATGTTTGAAACCTGAAAAATATTCTCCAAACATTGTTGTTTAGGTAGGAAAGCTGTTTTGTCCAAAATCACCATGCATTTAGCATAAGTACTGCCTGAAAGAACGACTCACCAGAAACTGCTTTCCAAAATCCTGAAGATTTTTAACACAAATATTTCCTTTAGCTTGCAATTAAAAGTAACTTGCATAGTTATCAAATAAACTTCTTGACAACTTAGTAGCATGAAACAATCACTTTCTTATAGACACGGCTTTTAATTGATCAGGTCAACCTTGAGAAAGATATGGTTAAATTTAAACCGGAAGTTCCCGCCAAATTTTTGTGTATTTCTTGAATGGACACTTATTAAGTATTTTCAAAAAATAAAAGGTAAAATTTGATATTGATATCAGCAACGGATAACCTAGCAATGATGATAACACATTTTTGGAGTTATATCTTAAGTCTCTATTAAATCTGAGCCGTTTACATATAAGATGTCAGCGCAAGCCCACATTTCTCAAATTGTTCATTACACACTTGCCTGTCTGCTTCGATATACGTATTCAAACTAACTATTTGAGCATGTAATTATGAGCACTCATACTGTATGAACTTTCTTTAGACAAAAAA
The DNA here is from genome assembly GCA_034700605.1 of Willowsia nigromaculata. Classification (NCBI taxonomy): domain Eukaryota; kingdom Metazoa; phylum Arthropoda; class Collembola; order Entomobryomorpha; family Entomobryidae; genus Willowsia; species Willowsia nigromaculata. The sequence goes on along the minus strand of JAQIXX010007928.1, from coordinate 5,475 downwards.
TTATATATTTGATGGTTTTATGGCTAAAATATTGGATTTTTGTTAAAACTTTGTACCAACTAATTATGAAATTGATGTTTTCAACGTGTTGGTGCATAATGTTCTGATTTTATTAGTTACGATAGTAGAACTTAACATATGTTTATAAGCGTATAGAGATAAGCGATGGATTGTGCATTCTCAATAGGAAGTGTCCAATATTTGGAACAAAAACATTCCCAAATTAATGCATCATTTTTTCATCTCAACGTATTACATTTCTGTAATTCCTTGAAACTTTTTTCATAATCCATTATACCACAAAGCAAACGTATAATTTTTTCCGCAAACAATCCGTAGCCACATACGCAGTCGTATATTATCTACTTGAATATGACTTGTTACATGGCTAGTTATTTAAAATAAGGTAAAAGCTTTACTATATACTTAGCTGTCTTCCTTTCAACAAAATGAACATATAATATTATTTAGTTTAATTAAATTAATTATATAAATGAATACTGAAATATTCATGGTTCAACATTACACCGCCTCGTGCCAGATAAAACACAAAAGTTGTGCTTGATCTTTCTACATTTGGACAGCAAAATAGAAATTAGCACTTAAAAATGAAAAGGTGATCATAGAAACAAGAAAACTAGCACTCAACAATCTTACAAAGGTAATTAACAGTTCAATAATTGATTGTATATCGGAATTCAAAGATATTTCTTCACGTTTAAAGCCATCAAAATTAATCTCGCTTAAATATATCTAGTGTAAGCGTGCACTATTGAAACACTTCGAATATCTACATTGTTTTGCTTAGACTTAAGACATTAAGTATAACATTCCTATTTTTACTAAGAAAAATGTCCTTAGCATAACTAAATTTGTTATAGTAACTTTCCTTTATAAACCTTCATTTATACATGACTTACAAAAAGTTCCCATGATATCCGCGACTTTTCCTGCCTTCTTCGAATTCAATTCAAGCTTTGTATAAAACCGGCAGAGTATTCAGAATATCAAACCTGTTGCTGTGCTTATGCAGAGAATAATCACTATTTGGTATTCGTTGATAGTTTGAATATTATAGTTCAATATTTATGTTGATTAACTATTTTCTGTTCAGTTTAGAATAATATGTCAAAGGTAGTAAGTTAGCTTCCAGTGAGAGTTTCAATTGTTTTCTTTGAAATATTTGTTTAATATTTTTTCTTATCTCTTCATGAAAATTACTGGAGATTAGCTAACATGTAGTTCCTTTGTCATGAATCTATTTTTAGAATCAATTTAATTTTGAAGTACCTTTTCACTGGAAGGAAAGTAGTATAAGTAGTCAGCATTTTTCTGTAAAGTGAAGATTGTTACTTTGTTGATCGATGTTGGATCATCATTGTATTTTGGAAGCGGTCAAAAGACCTAGAAGTCTCTAGAAAAGTAAAAGTCTAGATTCTTATTTAATAAATTGCTACTACTGTGTAAAATCCTTGTCTAGCTTGTCGTTATTTATCATGCGTTCTTAGGGATTCTATTTACACGGATCTTCTAAGTTCCAGCCTGTCAGGCACCTCTGGTCGATAAGTAGCGACTCTCTTTGTTATCCCTGACAAGTCATTTTCGGGTTATCGAAGCGGGATAACAATTCTGATTTGTAAAGCTCCTAATATACTTTTCGGTTCAATCATGAATTCATCTAGTCATCTATCAGCATCACTTTTGTTACAGTTCATGCTATTAATTTCCTACTTTTTACGCTTTCACTCTGCCGAGACAAACCAAACAAAATTAGTAGTCGGGCCAGTAATAAAACTCATACAATATATTACGGAACATCAATCAAAAAATAGTAATAAAGAGATTCATCGAACACTGTTGGCATTGGCTAACAATCCAGGAAAATCAGAAACTGACGGTTTCATTGAAAATTTCGAAAGCTACATGCAGGTATTTGAGAAGTGCCTCGTACACATAACAAATGGACAAGAGTTTCAATTGAATTCTGGATACATACCAACAATAATTCGTGGAATTCAACCTGCTTTGCGTGTCACTGAAGATAATATCAACATTTGGGTAATTCCGACAATAAGAAACTTTACAAGTTCTCATGACAGACATCTCACAATGAATTTTATCGATTGCCCATTATCCCCATTTTTGCATGGGCAAATTACAATAACAAATAAATATGGGGCAATACCACCAAATGATCTGGTACATGGATTTTGTATAAAGTTGAATTACTTCAAATTCGCGCTAAAATCAAGGCCTTGGATTTGTGAAGTTCAGATTGGAATACTCGTCCCCGAAACGTATTTCTGGAGGAAAACGTTTCTTCCTAACTTTGACAATTACTTTCAGGATCCATGGACTCTAAGAAACACCTTAAGTTACCCAACTTCACTAATCAAACCAGAACATTATTACACAGACATAAACGATCTTATCAGCCCAGCCTCCTCAACGATAAACATACTTATTTTAGAAACAGAGCATTACAACAATACCATGTACAGAGTACAAATAATATCTTGGATTGGTTTGATTATTGACCAGACAGCACATGAAACTAGGAGCCATCATGCATTCTTTACCTGGGGTTCTACTACAAGTAGCAGTCGAAAACAGATGACACATATTTTAAAAATACAAACTATACGAGAAATTATTTTGTGCGAAAGTTGCAAAAACTTTATAGATTTTTACGACATATCTTCAAGTTGACTTACTGACTTATCATTATTTTATGGTGGTCAAACCAAACAATCAATTATTTTAAGATTTCACGAACCCCATGATTGCTTTAACAAATATTTTGGAGAGCATATTAAATATACACCTAAACAACAATTATTTCGTACAATAAGCACAAAAAATATTTACGAGAAAGCTTTTGAAATCGTGTTTTTGATCTTTAACAGCCATAATAACACAGTAAGTTTTTCTAGTGTATCTTTTAGTCTTCGAGGCGTAACCACAAGTTTACAAGTGAAATTAAGTTACGGATATTATCCAGGAAATAGAAATTCAGGATTATATGAAATCTTTAACTTTTGTCAGCTGCGGTAGAGCACCAAGACGAACATTGTTGTTTCAAGAACTAATTGGCATATTCGATTGCACAATTTGGCTACTAACTGTGATACTACTAATGATTGTCATTCCAGTTCTTTCATTTCACATAGAAAGGTTTAGTAGACGCCTTACTAATATGCCCGCAAAGTCATCAAGCGTCGGGATATTTTCATCAAATGTGTTTATGCAGCCTATGGCAATGCTATTTGAGCAAGGAGAGCCATTGACTATTTCACAGGTTAAAGTATCATCCTTAAAATGGTTGATTGGAGGAGCTTTAATAGGTAGTTTGGTAATTAGTAACGCCAACAGACACGACAATGTTTATTCAATGATATCCCCACGACGAGCAATTCCATTTAGACACATTCACCAGCTAATATCAGAGAAATTTCATATTTATACGCGATTAGATTCTAGCAACATGCAAAGAATTCATTTGTTCTTCCAAAAATTTGTAAGGAACAACTTATCAGTTCAGCTAATATCTCGTCACTTCATAGAAACATTAAGTTTAAGTACACCTGAGAGAGCGAGGTTATCGTCAAATGTTTTTGAAATATTGAATTTATATAACCGCAGTCAATATATTTCTAAGAGAAAACTGCGGCAATATGAGACCCTTTATAATAATTCCAAATTACATAATAAAACTATACGGATTCTAAGAGACGCGTATACAAGTCAAAATTTTAGATCTTTCCAAACTTGGTTTGAAGTACTTCAAAATAGTTTACTCTTCAAAACTATTTCTAAATGTAGACAAACGGCATTGGTGTTGCCCAGCGATCAGTGTATAAATATTAAGCGCCGATTAAAGGAATATGGTCGTCGTGGTGTGTACATTGGAAGGAGACTTTTATACAAAGAGCGTTTTGCTTTTACAATAACTGGTTGGGTGCCTGAGTGTATTATGAAAAGAATTAGAAATATTGGAACATCAGGTATATGGAATTGGGTGAGCAACAAACCCAAATATGACACAAAGATTCGACAATTCAAAACTGTTAATCGAAGACCGGTAAAACCCACCATGAATGGAAATATTCTTATAATTTTTTCACTAGTAGGAATGGGAAACCTGTTAGCTTTTGTAAGTTTTATTTTTGAGATTCTATGTTTTGCTAGTCGTTTCATGAATTTATGTTTAATCGTTTTTCAAGTATGTTGGCGATTGACACAACAAAATATTGTAAGAATGAAAATTATTTATTACAATTTGCGATATTTCAAGTGGGCTAAATAATAAAGCAAAAGACAATTTACAAACCCTTAAACTGTGGTTCTTTAAATTAATTGGACTTTGTTTTGAAGCCTTCATGAAATATTTTTGCATTAAATTAAAACTAAGAGTAAATAAAAATTTCGATTTAAAATAAATTATTTGAAATAAAGAGCATCAAAATTATGGTATCGGGTCAATTTCCAACCTCCAAAAGTTATGCCTATCTACTAATGAGTCATCAATCATTCCTGGGTTCAAATTCAAGTCAAGCAATCTTAAAGGTGAAAATACATCTGTCGCCTGCTCAATAGGCTGCCAAATCTCAAGTGTATTATTTCCATCCGGAATATATGGTCTTATCATACGTCGCAAAATTAGCCCAAATACTAATGAACATGTGACTCATTTCCAGCTCAGGATCTCCTGGCCTCGAGGAAGCATAGTAGTCGGGATTGTTGAGGAGGTAGATAATGTCATTCAAATGTGATACTCCTGGAGACAATAATCGTTTCCTGATTTATCGTGAATAAAAATTGATTAAAAAACTCCTCCAACTCTACCCCAATCTTAAGGTTTTCCTCCAAATTGCCGAACATTACTGCAGCGACCGCAATATGACAAATGATAAGTGTGGACAGATTGGTTGGTATACATGGAGTGATACCACATCTCTTCTAGTGAGCACTCCCGTAAGTATCTGTCGCCAAATAGCTAAAACAATCAAAATCAATTATAAGTAATTATTTATCATAAGTGAGGATTTAACTGCTTATCTAAACTCACTCTGGAAAAGTCATGTCCAGTCTCCCAGGTCAACTTTCGATCGCCCATGTAATTGATAGTCCCATATTTTCCTAATTCTCGCCACATTCACCTCAGTCGTGTTGTAGTCCATATCCATGAAAATAGGAACAACTTTATCCCACTTCGTATTAATATCATTCACATGAATAGGATCGTTAATTAAGGCAGATGTCAACCACACCAACTCATTAGCATTAAGTCCATTTATGTAAGTGACATTTGCAGCTTCCCCATCCTCACAGTATTGTGCTGTGCTGGATGCTTTGTTATAAATGCTTCAGAATAGTTGTTATACAGTCGGGGAAAATACCACCACTGGAAATACAAATAACAAATGTCAATTGTATTGATGCTAATGCTTTATCAGGAATTTTCTGCAGACACTC
>JAQIXX010007927.1:0-10251 GCA_034700605.1 Willowsia nigromaculata | reverse complement strand
AGGCATACCACCTTCTGCTTCGTCTTCGCTATCGTCTTCATCCTTCCACCTGCTGAAGTCAACCTTAAGCCAGTGCTTCTTGTCGGTGCCCTTGGTTAGGCGGGGCCAGAAGGATTCCTTAGCTTTCTTAAGTTCGAATTCAATTACTCTGCCTTTGTTCTTATGCGACGACTTCTCAGGTTCGATGGTATCATACAGCTCTAGGTCCAACGCGTACTCCTTTTTGTCCGTGCCTCCTACACCTTTGAAAAGAACTTTATCCTCCTTAAGTTCTATCGACGGGTCTTTACAATCTTCTAAACAAATCGTCAGAAAGACACCTGTCTTCCTTTGTGCCCACATGACTGGAGGTGGATGTCTACAGAAACCACACAAATTTATTTTAAGTTACTTATTTAAGTTCAAAGTTCACAATTAACGCATAAATTCCAAATGCATTTAAATTCTAATCCACTTACATGCTTGTAGCTGTCATCTTTGTGATGAATTAGGCGTTTTATTGCAAATTTGAACTTTAGACGAAGTAGACTAACTTACAGCGACAGGAAATCTGCAATAGAAAATACCAATCATTAAATTCATGCGCTCTACCATTTTCGTAATACACAAATTAGAAAACATTTTCCCACAAAATTGAAATTAACCCTAAATCAGCTGGCAACTCAACTCACCTGTGCAAGTGGAACTATTTTACTATCAGGAACAAAGTTTTTAATTATGCGAACTCGACCGGTTTCTTCTTAAAAACTCAAATGAAAGCACATAAAACCTACATAAAAATATCACAAACAATGACTACAAACAAATTGCGATCACTCGTCAACTCCTTTCGTCACTCTTGTGTCACTTCTCCTCTAACTGTTTCCAAAGCACTTTTAATGTTTTGATTTCTGTCTCTGTACTCTAAAGTGACGCCGGATTGGATAAATCTGCAATCTCACCCTCCCACCATTCAAAAAATTCAATATCACGTTGATACCCTCACCCTTCTTTCTTCCTTTCTTTCAATCAATCATGGAACAGAGATAAAAAACGATGATTTCTCTATCAACCTACCCTCAACTCAATCGAATGTCTTTTTATTTGATACTCTCTCGTTCCCTATCACTTGTACTGGGTCTACCCAAAAATCCACGCGTTTCGCTGTTGTGTGTACTTTCTCAACTCGAAAATGCACTAGTAGACTGGAAAAATGAGTTCGGTTTCTTATGAACAGTGAGTCAAAAGCTATCCGCTCGCTTTTTCCTACCTTTTTGCATGCGTTTTTCGATGTGTTTTTATTGGCTCTAAAAGGACTGTACGTAATGCAATTACACAATGAGATTATCCGTCTGTGTGAGAGTCTCCGCTTGTACACCGCTGCTGCTGGTTAGGCTGACATGAGACGAGAGTGCGATACTTTTTCTCTGCTGACCAACAACCAACTCAAGAGAGAAATCGAGAAAACCGACGGATTTTGTGGGTGGACAGAGTGGATAAAAGTTGCAAACTAAAAATTGTGCAAGGTTACATGGATTACTTCATTTCCTCGGATTTCCTATTCTTATAGCTTTATAATATGCATATGATGATGAGCAGAGAGGAAATTATGTACCTGGGAGAATTATACACGCATAAAAAATGAATACCTTTCCCAATATTCCCATTCATACTATTATCGCATCTCTCTCTCTTTCTTGTTATCTTGCATGCAAGCAGCCACAACAGGCCAGGAGGAGCGGAGAGCGAAGCTCTCTCGCGTAGTTATAAAATAGCAAGGCTTTTTCGATATGTTCATTCAAAGGTTTCTCGTCCGGTTTGTTCCCATTCCCACAGCAGAAGGGTGAACACTTGAGCAGCGAGAGAATAGCGGAGAGCATGTTAAAATTGAGTATGAATCTTTCCAGAACATGCATGAACAAGGAGAACGCAGAGATGTCGTAAATGCCGCCGCGTCGGCTTTGCTTCTTGGCTGGCTTGGATTGCGTGCTCTTTGTTGGGATGGATGGCTTCATGCCAAGTTGTGGCTGTGGCACATGTGCAGGTAACGATATTTGCAATGCTTGAGCTTGATTGCATAGCAAAAAAGTTTAGTCTGTTCTGTTGTGCTATGCGTGCGATGCGATATTATGCGTTTTGTTCTCATGAACTTCTTTTGGTCTAGATTTTGGAATCTGGAGTTTTCTCTTCGATGATGACATCTATTCTTAGAACATTTCTTGGTGTTCTATTGCAAAGATAAAATGAAATGGGGATGAAGAGGAGGTTAGAAACGATGCTAATTGAACGATGGGAAATGGGATGTGGAACGGATGTTGAACTAAGCATAACTTTTTAATCATCTTTTTGAAGCGCTGAATAAATAAAATTTACAAATTATGTTTGCCTTTGGGGAGTGGGTGCACAGTTTTGGGGTGGATTTGGTGGAGTAATTGGGGTAATTAAAACAAGTTGGCAATCATTCAGCAGCTTGTGGATACCAATTTTTTCTCCATTTTGTTCTAACTTTCCAGCAATTTTCTTCGTCTTGCTCAGCGAGACTAATCCATTTCTCATGTTTCCGCTGATATTGCAGAAGTCGCTGCAGGGCTTCACGGAGCCGATGAGGAGACACTTGATAGAAACCTCCCTCGAGGGGTTCAGGGGTTATGGTCTCTGTGAGAGCTAAACTAGTCTTGATACCGCCTGATGGTACTTTCTGAGGTTGATTTGATTCAAGTGAGGACGCTGAAGGGCCGGAAAGCAGTTCCTCGTCGGGGTCTTGTTCGTTCCCAATACTATCGTCGCTAGGTTGGAAAGTGAAGTCATCATTGTCGTCGTAATCCTCTAGTGCGGCATCTCCTTGATTTACGGTTGGTTCTGAGACCAAATATCTAGTGCGACATGGCCAAGCCTAAAATAATCAATTATGCTTCAATATAGATTGATGATTGCAAATAAACTACACTTATGGGTTGTTAAAACTGATCATTACCGTAATATTAAGGTGTCCATCAGACACCCTATGAATACGACTATTCTTCGTGAATGCAGCATCCAATTCTTTGACTGCGCATTCCAACTCACTCTTTTGCCACAAGCGCTTTTCTACAAGGAATTGGTAGTTTGTGGTTCTAGCGAGGAATTCAACCTCTTTGGCAGCTATTAAATGATCTTGTAATCGACATTGTTTGATAAATGAGTAAAATTCAGTTTCGTTCATCTCTTCCTATTAGAAATAATTGGGGTTAAAGATTAAAGATAATTATTTTGCATCAAGGCCAAGGCTACACACACGCCAACAATAATTAGTCAATGATATGATATGGGACTAGGCTAAAGTTTTCATACCTTTTCTTGAAATCTCCTTATGAGATAGCGCTGTGTCTCCAAAACTGTGACCAGCAAGTTTCTAGATATCTCTGCTAATTTTAAAACATCTTGACAATCGTCAGGTGCCAAACTGGATGGTCCCCGACGTTCCATTTCCTCAACCATTTCCAAGTAAATCTCAGATTTTTTCAGGTCAACAAAATTGATTATGACTTGCATTATAACCTACAAAAACGGTAGAGTGCAATGAGAACATACATTAAATTTGATTGTTTTCAGTAAATGTTAGCTTGCAAAACTGCTCATTTTTACCTGATTGCTCAGACTTAACCCATCAAACAGAATTGCTTCCGTTTTCGTAGTTTCAACTATACGTTTGACCAATAGGAAAATTTTTGGGCGAAGTGATAATGACAAATCCAGGCAAGACCTGCTTACTCCCTCTTCACTAGCGTGCTCATAAACCTTTGCGAATTTGCTCATTAGTGGATGTTTAATTGCTAAAAAAAATATTGCAACATTACATAATATGATAACATCAGCAACATCACTTTTTATGAGAATTCTCATCAAAAATAGTGTTTAAGCACGTGTCGAATGGCGGATTCGTAAAAATTCTTTTATTGAATTCGATTAAATCGTTGATGGACTTTTAGTCGAAAGAATTTTGTGTACTTAACGCATATCCAACCGTTATAATTTTAATCCCAACTTAAGCTACCTTTGAAAACCCTGCCTGACTTTTGTTAATTACATCATCGTAGCTAAAAGTGTAAAATTGCAAAAAAAAAGTAATTCCATGTAACGTGATTTTTTATTTATGCAGTGAGCTGCGTTTGATGATTGGTGAATAATGCATTTTTGTAAATAAAGTAAGGGCATAATATATGAAGCACTGTAACTCTACTATTAACAATTTTTTGTAGTTTTTGAGACTTTTATGGCAAAATGCATGCTTCAATCGCCATTGATTTCATAGTTTATGACTACCATTCGTCGGTCATTGCTTGCACCTAGTTTTTTAGTTGTATTTACTGTGTGGTGAGTCTTTAAGACTCAGTCTTACAAACTACGACTCACATATCAATGCTTATTTTTACTCCTTTCTTCACCTCAAACAATAGTGCCTAATTAAATCAAATGCAATTCATGGAATTGTAAGATTGAAGAGTAAGAGATGCATAGCTACAAACATGCACACGCATCTCCCACGGTCATTGGGTACTATTCTTACTTATATATTTTATGTTCCCATAATATTCCAAGCAAATAAAACACCATCTTGTGGTGATAATTTATTAAGGAAATAATTAACAACTACCTATGTAAGAATATAAACAGTTATAATATGTAATTATAGGCACGTAGGATATTAAACTATGTGCATCAGCAAAATGATTACTTAACTTATGTATACGCAATGTAATAACAATAGCTGCTCCTTTAATAAACTGCATCAGTTTCAGCTATTTTAAGTTATATGAAAAGCCATTTACATTTTTCGGTAAAAGTGAGTAAAGCGAAAACGTTGATTTGGCAAAAGCAAAATGAAATTTGTAATCTAATCACTGTGCCATATTCTCCGTATAATACACACATGGTTTTCCACAGTAATAAAGCATAAGTATCAAAATCAAATTAATATGTCATGCGTTATTCACTGTAAAATATAACTAGGATTGAGTAAATGAAGAAACAAAAATTCACAAGTATGGAAATACAATATACCTACCTTTTGCAATATTACATTGAATGTGCTATTTTTATAGCTTAACAGTTGAATCTCATTTTTAAAGTTTCAAAGGTTGAGGATTATCTTCTGCAATCATTACCTTGCCACACATGTACATATACAAAAGGAAAAATTATTGATCTGGGGTAACCTCATTGACTATAGAGAAGCTTTACAAATATGTAGTCTCTTCAGTCAATGGGGTAACCTGATATATTATTTGAAATACTATGCATGCCAAACTGGGTTACATGAGATCAAATTTAAAAGGACCTTTGCTAAACCTGCATCAAAACTAATAAAACAGAATGACACTTGACAGTCTTGACACCTACCTACCACTATAAAACCAAATTCGACCTTCTTCGTTTACGACAAATTGCGGCTGAAACGATGCTAAGGATTGCTGTAATCATGGACTTTTTAAGATCAGTCCAAAATAAGAACAATTCGCAAACACTCAACATTTCAAAATTACTAATCACAGCAACAGACACTTGGGTGAAGGATACAGAAGTCAAGATTCGCCCTCCTATTGTTTCTCTGTCTCGTGTTATGCAAGAAACAACCAGTTTGCTTACCCGAGATATGTCAAGTCAAAATCTACACTGACTAGGCAAAAAATTATGAGGATGAGTATGAAATAATAGCACACAATCATCTTTTATTACTTATCACATCACCATCTGCAATACTTTTTCTGTATCCTCCATTTCGATCTGTTACCATCTGTATGAAGATTTGATTGACAAATCTACAAATTCACCTAAATAAATACAATCTGAAAGCCCTGTATTTTCAGGTCTTCACTGCATTGGACAAGTCCAACAATGAAATGTCAAGTAAACAATCAGCGACGCCAGTATGAATAACGCAATGAAAAACTTATTTCCTTTGTTTGGCGTACCACGCTCTTATTGTAATCTCCACAGGAAAGCGCAGGTAACAACATCACAATCAAATTCCTACCGCGTTGGATCCAATATTATATGTAGTCCTTTCCTCATGATACATATGATTAACTAGATGACAAGATCAGTCTAAAAATCTCGGGCAAAAAAGAAATTGAAAGGACCGTGTATTATATCACAACAATCCAAAATAACATGCGTCATAAAATCTATTTTCTGTCTTGTCTTATCTTTATCGTCATCACCCACAACAAAACCATAATCACCATATATCATATCGTCTCAATCAAATAATATAAAAATGTTGTAATCTATGTCAGCTAGCTTTTGTATTTTTTGATTTATGATAAATATTTCTTAGAATGATATCACTATTCATATGTTCTAGTGACCGATATATCACGCACGCAGGTAGATGCGTGGACAGAATTGAAGACAAGACATAGGACGCACAACTTGTCATATCATCATCATCACCCAAATGTCGTTTTATCTTTCAAATCAGTATAGGTATGGATTCCTTGAAATCTGCAAGATACGTATCTTCTAAACATAATAATAATATATGATCGTAGCGCGATTCATTTTCAAAATATCAAAAAATCGTCATTAAGTTCTATTTGGCCAAGTAATAAGAAGGGAGATGATATACAGGAGAGATTTTTTGGGACTCTGAGTCTGAGCTTCATTCAATCAGAAAAAGTCATGAAATGTTTTTCACTTTTCATGTGCGATAATATTTATGCATTGTGATTATTATGATGTGACGATCAATAGAAGAATTAATTGTAGGCACATCACATTTGACATCAGCGCATGGATTTTCGGGTTTAGTTGAAGTAATCCTTCCATTACCGCTAATGTTTTATTCTTGCAGCAATTTGCAAGGTGTACGTGCTGCTGAGTGAAGGGCTGGGTATTTCTGTTTTAGTGAGCAAAGGACATTACTGAGGTACGTTTATACCTAAACTACTATGAAATTTTGGATAGGAGCGATAGACGGATGGAAGATTGATTGAGATAGGATTTACGTACGATTCATAAGAAACGATGATGCCATTCTAGTTCCAAGTTTGAGCTTGCGATCCATTCAATCATACAAACTGACTTTTTAATACCAAAAGAAGACAAATAATTATTATAATATTCATGATCCTTATTATGGGATTTTCGTACCTAAAAAACTGAATGTCTTATGATTTCTCTTGTTGTACCTTCAAAATCTAGAAAAAGTACATCATACGATGTAATACTGTGGAGAATGATAACATTGATAACAAAAATGCTAAAAACTGCTAAAGAATCATACATGTGAGATTTTATACTACATCTATAAATACACAATATTCACTATATACCCATCTCTACAGATAGATGAGACTTAAGATCAGAAAGATGGATGAAATACTACGCTGCTGAGTGACATGCATGATTCATTATTTCATTATATCACCACATTGTTCATCATCGTCATCATCACCATCAATATTTTTCGGACTGGTCATCCCATCGTTCTCGCAGACAAACACAGAAAGAAGGACAACAATGCATAAGATGCAATTTTTACATTTATTATGCAGTTTTATTCCTATTCATGTGGAGAGACAAAGTTGCAGCGTGGTTGATGAATATGACACCAAACAAGTCAGAAGAAAGACGGGGATGAATTCAACAAAATCGTTTGAATCGTTGTATAAAAGGAATTATTTATTGGTAAATGAGTGGTGAAAAAATGAAAAATTATAAGCACAAAATGGTAAACAACAACATACAAACGTTATATAACACGGGGGAATATACTGACTGTCTGACAACATATATTACATGGCCGAGTGGACATATATGAACATGAACACATCATTGTTACAGTACAATGAGTCGGGTGGTGTAAAAATGAAAATGAAACCAATTTTTAATGATAAAAATAGCACCCGACGAGTCGCCATTAAATTCTAACACTCAAAATTATTATGTGCACATGGCGCATTGTATGGGACGAAAATACTTTTTGAGATGAGTAATGATAATGCTTTCATACTCTCTCGCATGGAATGGAAGTAGGTTAAAACGGGGAGCACCACCATACATGTGGTTTCGGGAATCGTTTGAGATCGTATTTTAAATAAGCAGTAATTTGTGCAATTATAATTTATACACGAAAATACAATGTTTATCTCGTTTTAATTATTGTCATTTAGTTTTAAGGTAGGTAACCGGCCTGTGACCTACATAATAATTAATGCTGTGTAAACGTTTGATGCATATTATTTATTCTCCTCCCACTATGTGTCCTGACATCATAATGGTCAATTTCAACATTTTGCTTATTCATTTGATTCCCAAAATGGATACACTACCGAGCAAAAGAAGAGTTTTTTGTTTTACTTTGAAGCAGCGTGTGCCGCATCATTACTTCCATTCAATCATGACTTATTTATGATTGAATGTGTATTTTTGAATTGGAGAGACATCAAAATTAAGTGCTGGGCAAATATTAATCGTGTCCGAATGACTGCACCAAATAATAGTTATTATTACAATTTACACTCAAGAACGGAAAGTACTTCCTTTTTCGTTTTTAAGAAAACAAATCTTCAAGCTCCCTTCCCAGGCACGTCTACAGTTTACTTTTTACATAACGAGAAGAAGAATCATCATTACACTACACATGATTTATCTTTCACCTACCTAATTTGTTTATTGTAAGCGATTGGTGGTCAAATGATCACCTAAACATATTATGATGCAAAATTGTGTAAAAAACTTCATCATCGATTCAATTACACACATCATAAAACTTTGATTGTTAAAGGTGGACTAATCTTTTGGCTAGGCAATCACAGTCTCGACGAGAGCCAATAAACTTGCCTTGATACTTGTGACTTATTCCTGCTATAACCAATCTTTCTTGGAACCTTACTCGGTCTCTCTCATATCAAATATTGTCATGTCCCTATTTTTGTTGACATACGCGTGTCAAAGCAAAATCAATCAAGTCAGATTTAAAATTCATAAGTTATAAGATGAGACGATGAGACTACTCTTACTCGATGCAAACTTTTTAGGCTTAACTTCTTTGCTTCACCCATATAATTAAAAATTAGCATTATGTTTGTAACAAATTAAATCGTTCATTTCTCGTCTCCGTGATGTCTGTCAGACCAGTCATGAATATGATATCAGCTAAAGTACGCACACGATCCAATGTAACGAATAAATGAACATAACGAGACTAAACTTACTGCGTCCTAGGATGATCGTTTTCATTGACTGTCAAAAAGGATGTCTCGCAATTTTGAATTCGCAAGTACGTAACTACTGGGCAAATATGTATGTTGCACTGTACTGTCAGTAGAGGCGATGAAGATGAAAAGTGTAAGTAGTAAGTAGTACTTGATGACTGATGATGGCGATGATCATCGTTGACGGAAAGGTTCCTCTCCTCTTTACTGACTAAACAAGGGAACATCACACTCACGCGTTATGTCACACACACAATGCAGAAAATATATGCGTGCATGTAATAAGTTAAACTGAAGATGGTGTATGATGATACGTGGGTGCTTCTAATAATAAAACACGTAATACTATTATGCATTTTTTTTATCTTGAGACTTCAGCAGATACTTTTGCTTTCATTTGCCTGTGCCTATCAACCACCATCATAGGATGGGACCCTCGCGCTGTAAAAAAATCCAGCCCTTTAAAAAGGGGACGACCTACTAGGCTACTAACAAGTCCTCATTCTGGCTTAGCAGCGAGAGGAACGTGTCTTCGGGAGGAAAACAATTATCATTAAAATTTGTATTCAATGCTAATTTTAATTTGAATAATCAAGAAATTCGGTGGTGCTTCAGGTTATTGGGAAATTACAACTAATTTCAGTGTGCAGTTGTGTGTAGTGTTTTTCAGAATTTGTGAGAGAAGTGGAAACTGATTTCTTAGGAATTGGAAGGATAAAAACACAAGGCTTACGCATAAGCCTGGTCCAGAATGAGGACGCTTTTGGTAAGAATTCAGTGTTTTAGGAGATCTCATTATAAAATTTTACAAGTAAATGTCTCGCATTGCCCATTCAAATCTGTAGATACTTCCCCTGTGCCTGGCGCTCGTTGCTGGTGAACCACCAGTGCCAGGCGCTGGCTACGGTGCGCCTCAACCCCAGCCATTCCGTGGAGGTGGTGGTGGAGGAGGAGGAGGACAATCGCAATATGGAGCACCTGCGGGACCACAACCAGTATTCAATCAAGGTCCACCACCAGACTCTCAACAGTATGGAGCCCCGGCAGGACCTCAACCAACTTTTAATCAGGGACC
>JAQIXX010007926.1:0-10253 GCA_034700605.1 Willowsia nigromaculata | reverse complement strand
CCACCTATTGTGCCCCTCAAAGGCAAGGATCTTCGAGATTTCTACAATAAGTACATATCTGAAGTGGTCCCTTATTTTGGAGGCACAGGAGTAGGGCCTTCCATCGAAGTCAATAAGGAAGGGGGTCGCTGTTCTGTGAGCAAAACGCAGGCAATGGAGCAGGTATGGAAGTACTTCTCAGCGCTCGGAAGTTCTTCCATTCCAGACCAAACTGTGGAGGATATCAAAGCTAGCATGAATTCCCAGCTGAATTCCGTCATTGACCTGCTCAGTGACCCAAATCTGAAGCTGTGTAAGGTGTACTGGGAATATGAAATGTTTAATGGAACAGTTATGGAGCAGCCTTCCCTCCAATGCACCTCCATTTACGTACCCGACATGGATGGCAACGACGGAGCATGCGAGCGACACGAATCTGACACCCAACCATACGCCAAACAACTTTTCGAATTTGTGGAATTTTTGAAGACGGGAAGGGTGGAGCAAAAAAATGAAGAGATCAACTACAGGAAAGATATACTCGAGGATAATCCGGAGCCTCCCTGCCTCCCATCCCTTACCCCAATTCATGCTCGCTCCTCTCCATTTCATGATTCAAAAGATTTGGAAGGAGCGTACTGCCCAATCGGTTCTGTTTGCTATGAGGACCTGAGTGACACTCATCTCGTTTATGATAGTACTTGTCACGTCAACGTTAAGGCACCTCAAGTGCTAGTTTGTCATGCTATTTCAAAGTCCGTGGGAGAATGTGAAGGTCGCCGACTGAGAGACAAAATTACTGATGCTCTGACGAAACAGGATGGGAAATCTACACTGAAGAGAGGTGAACCTTGTGATTACAACTTTGAAAAGGCAGTTCACACACCCAACTCCACCCAGATGGATATCCTCAATGAATATGAGCTGTTGAGTGGTCTGGAGCGAGAAAAACTGTGTGACCGACAAAACCGGAATTTGGAATGCATCCAAGAGGGCACCTGCGAATGCATAGATGACGACTGCAGGGAGCCTCCAGTGACTTGGATTCCAGAAAAACCTGAAGTCTATGATGACGTCGGACTTGCTGATGAGGATGCTGTGGGACGTAAATGGCTGAAGAGCACAAGTGGAAGTGGAGTTTTAAAAACCTACTTCATATTATTTGTCATTTGTTTAATTATACTGTAAATAAACATCGTCAAGTACACATTTAAATTGAACTTAAAAATCTTAAAAGCAGTTTAGTATTTCTTACATAAATTAGTGAACGTATTGGAATGGGAGATTACAAGCATACTACTAAGCATACACGAATACGCCTCGTGTGCCCCTCGAACCATATATGATGACCAACAGACCAACTAGAACTCAGGTCAATGACATCAGCCTTTTCCTATGCTATGCCGAGACGCATGGAAACAAAGTTTATTTTTTTCTTTTTCTCGCTAAAAACTCGATTCAGTTTATTAGATGGAGAGAGGTGTGCGATAAGTCAAGCCATATAGAAAGTAGAAGTGATAGCCCCTGTGAAAAGAAGAGAAACTTTAGAAAGAATGTCCCTGTGGAATACTTTGTGGAACAAAGTGGGGCTTGGAACACCGCCCCCAGCCCCCACCCCCGAACGCCAGAGAGAATTGGAACGCCAAAAGAAGGAGAAGAGAGGCCGCCTCCCAGCAAATCCATACATCATCTACTCTCAATGGTGGCATTGCGCGACTATGAAGAAGGATGGGGGCAACATATACAAACGAAATAAAGCTATTGGCAAACTGTGGAATAATCTTCCCTTCTACCACCCTGACAAGGTCATTTGTTACACCACCTACCGAATGAATCGGGCAACCTACTCGGTGATTAAGGCCTTAGGTCTCCAGCCCCCCTCAAAGGCTGACAAGTGGAACAAATGGAAAAAGGCTGGGAAACGATGGGAGCGTGTGCGCCAAAAGAAGATGGCACTTGCAGCAAGGGAAGCCCTAGACAATCTGTTTGCCACCCAAGATATGCGCCCAACCATGAAGACAAATGTAGAAGCGAAGACATCTTCGGAACAGGAAAACATTTCAGCCAGTACTCCTAACCAGCCATCGAAGCAGCCTGGACCCTAAAAAATTTCATCATCGTTTCTTACTGCTAAAAGTAGATACGTCGCACCGAGGACTCCTGACTTAGCATAAAGCAAGATATATGATGAATCAAATGAAATGAATTTTGCAAGAACTTTATGTTTTGTAAGCTTTGAAAATTGTAGTGCGATGTTCACAAAATTGCAAATATAAAACACAGGGTAATGTCGTTACATAGATCGCTGAATAAAAATTGATTTCTTTTCGATTCAAGTTGTTTTCAAATTTGACTCTCGTGCAAATCATACGTAATTAGGAATAACCATATTTTATTTGTTGAAGCATCACAGAAAAAAGTAGCTCTAGTTATAGCACTTATAAAATCAAGATACGCATTACGTGAACAAGAGAGCTTTTAAGACGAATGAAAGGTTCGATATTAGGCTTTCTGCCATTTAATTCTTTGTTCAACTCCATTTTGTTAAATATTTTATTAGCTTTACCCGTTTCGCGCAATGATAACGGAAAAATACTGATGCATTCAATTTCATCATTCAATTCGCAAGTAAGGCTCCATCCTCGTACTACTGCAAACATTTTCCCATCCCGTTTTAAACTAGGAATATTACGTAATATTTTCATAGAAAGTTCAGCAATGCAGAAGGAAATTCCTTTTAAATTTCTCACTTATTTATGCTGCCTACTTCCTGGAAGCTTTTATTCCAAAAAACGCTGGTATATGAGTCCCTTCGCCATATTGAGTTTTATCGCTCTCCTTCTAACAATTCTCATATCTGTTGAAGAGTTTGTGGGCTACCAGCATTATGTTTTAAGTGAGAAGGTGAAAGCAGCTCTATCAAAACTGAAAAATGTTCATGTTCATCAAATCGGGTTTTGCTTGAGACCACTGGGGCATAACGAGACTTTGATTGAAGTAAAAAACGAGAATGAATTGGTAGTGAACATTATTGAGGTTCCAAAGAACCAAACTGATCTAATTTTTGAGAATATTACAAAAAGCGGAAGTAATGAGCCTTCTAAACACCCCATGTCCGACTTGGAGGATATCGTGAGAATAGCTTATCGACTAATGATCTTCTCTACAAATATCATCATCAGAATTTTCATGTGGTTCATATTTTCCTCATTGGTGGACCTCCTCTGGACAGTGTTTCAACCACAGGATAAGGTCAAGCAAGGTTCTTTTGATGCATATCAAGATACTGGTCATGTTGGAGTTATGAACATGTCACATCTCTGGTACGAAAGTGTTCAGAAATGGTCGGTTGGTGAGAAGGTCCTCATTCTCTGTCTCATTTCGACCCAGCTGCTGCGACAAGCGGAATTCATGTTGCGTTATTACCTGACATTAGCCAGCACCGGATTTGACATGCTGATAATACCTTGTCTTATTGTCCATGTGCTTTTGGAACAGTTTAAGGTGCTATTTGCGAGGGAACTTATCCCCGACATTGTAGCTTTGTTTTTGGTCACATCCATGAACACATTGACGAGTGTTATTTTATCAATCATTCGTTCAGAAGAGGAGTTATTTGACATGAACGCTGACAAGAGCAAAATCAAATCCGAGAATTGTGGCATTGGTTTCTTTACAAGTGAACTGGAAGGAAACTGGAAGAATTCCAAGAAAGGAGCAAAGTCTAAAGATGCTGAAGATATTTTGTTTGTGAAAACAAGATCTGCTGTTATAAATGGAGGGATGGAAGCAATTGATGAACAGATCTCTGGTATAATTGCCAACAAGACAGAATTCCGAGGAAGAAAACGGAAATCTTATATGAACGGAGGAAATGATTCATCGATAACTGCGACAGAAGTGGTCTATGCTGAAATAGATTTGCTGATAAGCTCTTACTTTGATCTGATGGGCATTTGGGATGAGTTTTTGGGACTCACAGGATTTTTGACTCTTGTTCTATTCTGCGAATTGACTACTGCATTTTGTTTGAATGCTTATATCACACTTGACTTTGCTGTAAATGTTGGCTTGTTCTCTAGGTTTGCAGCTAGTGGAATGATGAAAGGGATATCATTTCTCATCAACTTTGTTTGCGTATGCAATGCAGCACAAGAGCTGCATGATGTGGTACGCATTAAAGATTTTTGCGAATTACATATCATGATGAGTAATAACAAACTTTCATCATTTTAATTTCATCCTCTACAGACTCCAATTTTGCTGGAACGTCTTATCAAATTAAAATTGGAACTTTTAAGCCAACCCGTTGAACTGTATAGAAAGAAGGATGGCAGTAATCATGACCGGTTATCTTCTCATATCCCAAATAACCCCAATTTGTCCCAATGTGAGCGATGTCGTGGACTTGGGAGCTTTCTAAGTGAAACGCTGTCATATATTCGAGCACATCCATTTGAATTGTCTGCAATGGGTTACTTTACAGTGTCTCGATCTACCTTAACCACAGTTAATATGATTTCAAGTCATTTAGAGTTACAAGTTGTTGTATGTATGAATGATTCAAGATGTACTATTTTCTTTACTTCTTAGATAACTGGAGTGATTGTTACCTACCTTGTGGTACTTGTGCAGTTTCAGTCCTATGCTTCAACATCTGCTAAGTAATAATTATGCAATTTGTCTGGATTAGGAAGCTAGTAGAACAAACTTTGTTAGCATATAAACTGGTTAATCTAAACATAATCTGATGAAATCAAATAAAAATGAAATAAACAAATAAATTCAATTTATGTACATTGCCTACTACTACCAATGTTTTTCTAAGTAACTCACTATCTTCAATGAAACAAACTTATAATAATGCAAAACCTTCATTTTTATGCTTTTCTCAACAGTTTTGTCTACAGAAACTAAAAGCAAAGACGATTGAGAAGCTAATGAGTAGGTATGCAGGATAAATTCTGAAGGAAGGAAGCGTGTGGATTAGTAATACACGTTTTACCTTAGCGTGAGAATTTTCTTCCCAAAAAATCTTCTCTTCTTCTTTTGTCAAGTGTCATTCCCATATCATTGACAGTAATCATTTATATGAGCTTGGACTGATAAATTATAATATTTTCATTGTGAAGTAAAAATATATACCTATTCTATGTTATCGGAATTATGACTGTTACATGATCATAAAATTCTACATTCGTGGGAACTAAAGTTAACTCGTTTCTTTATTTCCATAATACTATATGCACGTGGATTAATGGTTAAAATGCGTAGAAAACAGGGTCAATGAAAAACAAGCCTGTTTTATTGCAATTATAATACTGTGTCAACTTCATATTTTTGTAACATTGTTTTTGTAACTTAATCATAACTTTTAATTTATCGTATTTCATTTTATAGTTCACTCTCTTTAGACTGAGTGACTGGTTAACTTTAAGCTTAAGTGTAGTTTCATGTTACCCCAACGAGTAAACGTACGCCGACTCTTTACTGCTCATAACAGTGGTCCTAGTCCTGTAAATGAGGGAACGGATTCCATTCGGGAGCAGAATGGTGATAAAGGAAAAGAGGAGGGTGGTCCTTCTACTCTGGTCAATACGCTTCACTCGGCTTGTACCACAGGTCACTTAGCAGGTCTAAAAAGGCTACTGGAAAGTGGTGAAATAGGGGATGTAAATAGTGAACTGTGTAGTCATCATGGGGGCACAAATATCTTGTTGACGCCATTGTGTTGTGCGGCTTCCTCCGGAAATAGTGAAGCCGTGCAATTGTTATTGGACCATGGAGCTGATGTGAATCGTGCTAGTAGTGGACTCGGCACACCTCTCCATTTTGCAGTGATGGAAGATAATAATGTGGCATGCGTGGCTACTCTTCTTAGCGCCGGAAGTGATCCAGTACGGGAATAATCTATTTTACCCGTGCGTTTTATTGGTTGATTGAGTATCTATGAAATATTTATCGATTCATCTGCTATAGAACGTTGTTGACGTCAATGGACGAACTCCTCTTCATCTGGCAGTAGCAAGTGACAAAAATTACGTCACTGAATACGTTCGTATTTTGATGGAGGACAAGAGAACCGACATAAATGTACAAGATTGCAAAGGCTACACCGCCCTCCATTTATGTGCGACGAACGGGAATCATAGATGCACTGGTATTCTGCTTTCATACGGATGTGATGTCACCTTGAAGTATGTTAAAATTTACCTGATATTTAAAAGCCAAATAATCACACTGTCTGTTAAAAGGTTTTTCTAAATACAGAACAATAGAGGGGACAACTGTGTTATCAATGCTTGCGAGAAAAATGCCCGAGACAATGAACTACTTTGTGGAAAGGCTGGACTCAGGTATCACCCTTCAGAGCCATGACCCTGCGGATGCCAACTGCAAGCTAAAAATGGATTTTAGTGTTCTCATTCCACCAACTGTAAAGCGGGGTTACAGAAGGTCATCATTTGGAAGAAAATTCAAGAGGAAGGATGAAGAGGAGAATATCCAGGAGAATCGGAGAAGTAAAGAGACGAAACTTCTTACAAGTCTGATGTTCACCGGAAATAAGAAGCTACTTTTACACCCACTCTCAGAAGCATTTCTCCTACTAAAATGGCACCGAGTTCGGAAATTCTTTTTAGCATCTCTATTCTTCCAAATGATTCTGGTCACTCTTTTTACCATGTTTGTGATAGAAGTGTACCTAGTAAGATGTCCGTACATCAGAAATCCTGAAAAACTAAATAGAGATAAAGGCGACGTTGGTTCAGCGAAGGAAGATCATACCATAATGAAACGAAGCCCGAGCCCATATCCTTACTCCAATGTTGGAGGCTTCCATTGGTTTAATTTGAAGCCTATGAAGGCGAAAATCAAGAAGGCGTCACAAGAAAACGTGGGATTACCCATGGAGGACTATTTGCCCAAAATCAACTCAACAGTACATCCAGACGATTTCAAAAATATGTTGACACAAAACTGCAGTCTCAATCTACCCCTGCAAATTATCCAAATTTTGTTAGTCGTCACCGTTGTGATTTTATCTCTCCAGGAAATTTTCCAGCTTATTCACAAACCTTCCAAATATCCTTTTAGCTGTGTGATTTGGGTACAGTGGCTTTTAGTAGCAAGTGTTCTGATAACCGTGTGGACTAAACCCAAAGGCTCCACGAACTCCACACAGTTTCAACTGGAATACTGGCAGTATCCTGCAGCAGCAGTTAGTAAAAGCTATATTTAGAACAGATACATAATTAAAGTTTAGAAAACAATTAAATTAGCATTGCAAATTTTCAGTGTGGAATTCTAATTGCGTGGACATTGACCCTTTTCCAAGTGGGGAGGTTCCCTTCATTTGGCGTCTATATGGAAATGTTGGGCAAAGTGACAGCCAACTTTGGTCTCTTTATCTTGGCATATGCCTGCCTTCTTATTGCGTTTGCGCTCTCATTTTGTGTCCTTTTTCCTGAGGTAAGTAACTTAAGATTACATAATCTAACAGAAAAACATTCGTTGGAATTATTAAAAAAGGTTTTATCCGCAGCATCCTCCATTTTCCTCTGTGCCACTGTCAATTCTCAAAGTATTCACAATGATGGTTGGAGAGGTGGACTATGAAGAACTCTTTTACAATGAAGAACGCTCTCAAGACCCAATACTATTTCCCCTAACGTAAAATACCTCGAAATAAAGCATTCAGTAATTTCACGACAGTAAATTTGTAGATTTATAACATCAACCTACACGTTTATGTTTTTAGAACTCATTTGCTATTCGGTGCCTTTGTTCTGCTCATGACAATTGTTCTGATGAATCTGCTCGTTGGACTGGCAGTTAGTGACATTCATGGACTTCAGAAAGGAGCAAAGCTGGATCGATTATGTCGGCAAACAGCGTTAATTGCGCGTTTTGAATCTTTCATCTTTTCTAAGAAGCTTGAAACTGTGATGCCGACTTCTGTCATTCGATTTATTCAAGAAAGCACTCTGCTTACCCCACATTCATATAATCCGTCGTCTTCAATAGGCCCAAAGCACAAGTAAAGGAAACAAGAGATTTAAAGTAACCATTTTATTCAATAAATAATAATTACTGGTTACAAATTCTAAATGTCTTATTTTTTCGTATTGTTTGGCAGTGAATTGTCTCTGTGTTTTCGACCAAATGATCAAAATGACCGGACTCTGCCAAACGAGATCAAGCAAGCTGCCCTTAACCTTGTTGCTTCAGCATCAAGGCGGCAACATTTCCACACTTCGTCTAAAGACGGCATTTGGACCGCTCTTCCATCAAAATATTTAAAATCGAATGAGAACCCACAAAGGAGAAAACGAACATCTTTGTATAGCCAGCATTACGTACATGCCATAACTCCCAGTAGTCTGCAAAATCAAAACCCTGCAGAAGCTCAGTCCAGTCACATGAAAACTTATGAGTTCAGTCCGGAATACAGTGCAATGACACATCAAAGTGGATACCCAAGAGAAAGACTGGATCAAATGGAAGCAAAACTTGCAGTTTTGGAGAAAGGGATGGACAAAATTCTGGAGATATTGATGACAGCAAAGAATTTGGACCTAAGCAGCACAAGGATCTCACGTGTGTGATCAACACTTATGTATCAAATGGATATATTATATGGTAATTTTTAAAATCATGAAAATAAATAAAGTCAGATTATAACAAGAATGAATCATTAAATGCCAGTTGTATAATTACGTGTTAATAAGATACAAAATTAGAATGTAAATCTTGAGAGTTGGATATCTTTAATAAGTGCGTGTTCTATGAATAATGCAAATATATGTACAATTATATTAAAAGTAGATCTAATGATGTTGCAATGTTAAAATTAAGTAAATTGATGGCAGTTCGCTGATCATAATAATTCATCGATCCCAAGTATACTTTCATAACTCTACAAGACCGGATATGACGTCTAAATATTGAATGTAACTGAATCCAAGTTGTATCATTTGCTGCAGCTAACAATGAGACTGACGCTTTATAAACATTTGAGCGACAGCATCCGTCAAGATCTATAACTGCAAGTGAAGTTTCAAAAACTCCACATATAAACAGCAACGTTAATATCCACGGTAGTTGAGAGTGAAATCCAAGGGCGCCATATATACAAGTAATGGAGCACACGCTAATGTAAGAGGTATAATATATTTCTTGGCGGCTGTGAATGTTGTTGCATTCATTAGCAAGCAATTGAATTTCACGAATTTCATGACAAAGTGGGTTAACATTTTTAAAACCATTACAAAGCCTTGATTTAAAATTTTTAAGATAATGACTTAAGCAAGTGTACTGAAGAGTTGTAAAAATAAGAATTTCTAGAATCAATGGACATAATGTGAACACAAAGGCGTAAGTGAACAGTGCTGCGCCAACAAAATCTAATGGTATTATAAAAACACCGTCTAAAATTCCAAAGGAATAGCAATCTGAGTTTAAAAGATTACAAAAATTTGCAGGAAAACATGGAAAAGCAACAAACAACAAAAATGCACCGATCGTTGCCACAAAAACAGTAGCCACTCCAGCAAAAATATAGATCTTTAAGCTAGCCGTTAGAGTTAGAGTAGGTCCACTTGATTTAGGGCTCTGATATTCTGGAAATTTTTATAAAATAAATCATCAGAACAGCCAGCTGCAAAAAATTTTGATTTTGGTATGCATTATGTTACCTCCGTGGTTTAGCTCAAAGTTTAGGAAAACATTATACAAATTCGCAATATCTTCTCGCTTTTCAAATTGCTCCACAACTATAGGAAGTTGTCCTGTTAAGACAGCAGCTATTGCAAATGATTGGATAAATCTTGAAAAGTTACTTTGTCTCTCCGCATAAAGTTGTACCCATAAGATGGTCGCGATGATAAATGCGTATATGGTTCTAATCTTGTATTGCTTTGCGTAGGAGGCAGAACTGAGCTTTATATACCTGGAATGTGAATCGAAATAAAATAATTTGGGAGCTATATGATTAAATATATTGATGTTCCAACGCACAAGAGAAGCAAAATTCTCCGATATAAGCATTGTGACTTGTAATTGGTTAAAATAAATTATCTATTTACTGTGCAGTATAGTTTTTGAAAGTTTAAAAGTAGTTTGTTTCAAGTTACAAATAATTGTTGAGTTTTACTTGCGCTTTATAATAAGCCAAAATTTGGATTTTTCATATAGAAATAGTCCTACTATTATTTGAATGTGTAGACCGATGTAGTGAGATGAGACTAAACTGAAAATGAAGATTGTAAGCGATA
>JAQIXX010007925.1:0-10254 GCA_034700605.1 Willowsia nigromaculata | reverse complement strand
TAAGAGGTTGGGGCTTGGCACCAAATATTGTGATTTCTTTCTTTCCCATGACTGGTACAATCATATTTCTGTGGATTCTGTTTATATTGACAGTGCTCGGTAGTATAAAACTTGCTTCACAAAATGTACTGAAAATAATTAAACTCAGAGGAGAATCGAATTCGTTTACATTTAATAACAAAATTTTGAATGCTGAAATTAGAAGTTTACAACCAGTCCATCTAAGGAGTGGGGATTGGTTTATTATAACGGCGAAATCGCCAGGTTGCTATTTGATGACAATGGTGTGTAATTTGACAACTTCTGTGCTTTCTTTTCAATAAATGTTTGTAGTCTTTGTTTTGAAATATACGCCTGTAATTCTTCTGCTTGAGTTGGATTGCTTTCATCAAACTTTTAAAGTGTCTTTAAGACTTATTGTATTATATAGGCGCCTTAGAAATTTTTTTGATTTAACATCAATAATTAGTTCTTTTTTATGTAAACCTTTATATATTTATATCTTAAGTGATGATCCATTATTATAAGATTTGAGTTGCACACATATTTTTTTAAAAAGTCACACAGTCGTAGGCAAAAACCGTTTTACTGATTATTATCCTGATTTGAGATAGACGACTTGCCTTAACTTAGATAGTAACATGAAAGTTAACAACTTGGTGTTATTTGTGGTGTTAATTAGCATTTGATCCAGTTGCAGGACACCGCCAATATTTTTTCCTGTGAAATACACGGCAAGTTTAAATTTTCATAATGCTAAACTATTAAAAGTTTTCTTTTCCATGCGCAATGGCGGATTTGGAAAGATTCTGATAGATCCCTAAAAGTCAGAAAATAGCATTGCTTCATACGATCAGAGTAGCAAGATGCGATAAGAAGAGAGATTTCACAATAAGGAAGGAAGTGACTTATGAATGATGTATGCATAAAATTGGAAGCTCAAACCATCTACCGTATTTGGGAGCGTGCATGGTGGTGCATTTGAAAAACGGTAAAAAATTAGTAAACTGCATTTTCACATCAATCTGATTTTATATTTGCATTCCTCATGCCCTAAATATACGGAATCGACTAATTATAAGTTTCAACTCGACTATCACCAAAAAAGAGCATCCAATGTCTGCAACAAATCTAGTTTTTATGCTCTTTCAGACACACTATCAAGATAAATAAACGGTTTTGTATATCAGAAATGCCTACTATAATTTTAAATTTAAAAGTATTTTCTAATTTTATAGCCTTAAAACTGTTGAAGATGATGACATATATTATTTCCACATGCCACTATAAAGTCCAAAAACTTTGTATTAGTAGTGCCAAATTTGTAGAAGAGAATTTGCCGGATAATGCAAAAACATCCTCCACACTTCCGATAGCTTCCATAAACGCTCATAAAACCGAACGACACTCGAAATTTACAAATTTGAGAGAGTATATTTTACAGAATTTTATTGGCTTTCGTTTGATACCACAAACCCGATAATCAGATGAGCCTGAGACGTTCTATACAGAAAATTGTGGATCACTGTCATATTGAGATTTCAGCTACTTTTAGAATATTTGTATCGTAAGACGAGCCCATTGCAATTTTTAGATTTCTCTCAACATTTATTAAATTTTAGTAAACAACCAGCTGAACTTTTAATTTGTAACATTCTAATTGTGATAAACTTATAATTTGACATTACATACTAGATGTTTATATACTCTCCAAATTCAACGAAATCATTTTAAGATTTTTTATCAACATAATATTGATTTGACACATATAATTGATAATTTGTTTTTGTATCTAGGGCATACCCATTATCCGGTCATTATTTAGTTACGTGTACATAGTCGAAACTTTTGTGAAGTCCACATATTACGGTTTTTTCTATTTCTATTTGTAAAAAAGTTTGTTTTTATGAATCAAATTCAGACTTAAAGCATTGAATAGAATAGCTTACCTATGTTAAATGGATAGATAGTGGAGGTTAATATGCAATTACTGGAATTTTTAAGAAAACTTAACTAAAAAAATTGTTTCCACTTCTATAATTACTTTAACATCCCACGTGCATGTACTGAAGCAATGATTTCTTCAACTAGCTATTATTTCATTACTTTTAAATGAAAGTAATATTTATTGTAATTTTGTAAGGGAATTGATTAAAGATTTATATACAGCATCATAAAAATAAAAATTGTCTATTATACGAATGTATGTATGTATTCAACGATTAAAATTTTTTATAAGGAAGAAGTCCAGCGGATATGCAAAGTAAAGATTGCGCAAGAAGAACTACACCAATTCAAACTGTTTGCTTTCTTTATTTCTTATTACTAAACGATTACACGCTACCATGCTAACGTTGACTGCTTTAAATTAAAACGTAAGACAAGTACATTAGCTATTAAATTTTAAAATATGTGGTTGCAATATTTGAGAAATCAAAAAAGAATTATTGACACCTTCCATGGTTTCCTTGTAAACTTATCCAATAAGTGAACTATAAATTGAAAAAGTTTAAATAGCACATAAAAATAAATGCCGTCAGGTTACCAATTAATCAGGAATACTCAAATGTTTTGGTTTTATAGCCATTTAGTTATTTCTTCTAAAGCTAACATGTGCGTGTACTATTGAATTGTAGTTTAGATTTCTCGATTTGCCCAAAAATTTTTGCAGTATTTAAAATAATGTCGGTTCTATCATCAAGTCCGCCTTTACTTTACAATTTTGTGAGGATTGTAATCATTCTCCAAAATTCAGTTTATGAAAAGTATTGTGGAAATTCTGTACTGGTTTGGGATCCTCAAAACATTTCCTTGAGGTTGAATTCCGCAAAATGTAGAAAATGGATGGGCCAGCAATTCCTGGGAGATCTGGTTTACGGAATACTTGCTCCAGTTTGTTGCTATAAAATTGGACTAAATGTGTCTGTTCTTCATCATATCATTAACGCAATGATTCTAAGTGCAGCGATTGTTCAAGTTGGGTTTGCATGCAATTTCTATTTTTGTGCCGGTGACATAACAGCAAGTATGAATGTCCTACTTAGAAACTACCTTGCTCTCATAAACGGTAAAATGGATTCATAATAATATTTCGAATAAGTCATTTTACTTAACTTAAACTAAAAAACAAGCATTTACTCTTTTGCAGCATCAAATGAACACGGAGAACTTGTAGAAGCTTTGTGGAGGAAACGTGTCAAAGTCATTGGAATATCCGTAGTTCTAGCAACTTTAGGAGCCATGTCAACAGTTTTTATAATTTTTTTCGCAGTAGCTTTTAATCTGGATCCACTCTTCTTCATATTTAATCGGATTTCTCCAAATATTTCTAGTTCAGTAGCTTTCAGATACATTGTGTTAATACCAATACGGCTACTTGGAATATCAATTTATGATATTTCAACAGTGCGAAATATGTGTTTCATGTTTGTCTACTGCGTTTTGACATTTTATGCATATATTGCTTCATGTAAGCTCATCTGTGGCTTTACAAATCCTCGTCGTATGCTTCTCGAGTATAAAAAATTGCTCATTGTTCATAGCTGTGTTAGAGAATTTGCAAATCGAGCAGTAGCTTTATTGTTATTTCTAGGACATACTTCTTGTGTGACTATGTATTGGTTAAGTATACGAGGTTGGGGTTTGGCACCAAATATTGTGATTTCTTTCTTTCCAATGTGTGGTACTATCATATTTCTTTGGATTTTGTTAATACTAACAGTGTTAGCCAGTGTAAAACTTGCTTCACTAAATGTCTTGGAAACCATTAAACTGAGAGCAACTCCACATTCGTTTAGATTTCAAAACAAATCTTTTAATGCTGAAATTAGAAGTCTACAACCAATTCATCTAAGAAGTGGAGACTGGTTTATTATATCGACAAATTCACCAGGTTGCTATTTGATGACAATGATTTGCAATTTGACGACATCTGTGTTTTCTTTTTAATAAATTTTATTACATCTTGTTAAAATATAAGATTGCAAATGTCTTGTCTGCATGGGATTGTATTCATCTAACTTTTTTTAAAGTATGTTTAAGAAATATTCGTATGTGGTAATTTTTTCTCACGAAATATTGCAAAATGTTTTGATTTCATTTAAAAAAGGGTGGTTTTTATAATGAAAACATGAAAATTACAATAATTATAAAAGCTACCTTATAATTTCTACCGTTACCAGGCAACTTTTGAAGATGTTGTTATTGCCAAAGCTTCACAAAACCGTCATCACAACATGCATGCCAATACTAGTGATATTTTCACATTTGGAACTGCCAATTTAGGTAAAAGTGATTATATTTGTTAAAACTGCCTCCGCAATGTATTTTTGTTCATGTTTAATGAATATTAAATTAATTTTTTAAGGTTTACGTAAACTTTTTATACACACATCTAAATTGAGTATGTTTTTATACACGCAATATGAGACAAAAACTATTTCGCTGATTGAAATCCTCATCCTCACAACCTTTCTTTTCTTCCGTTTTAACTTAATAAGCAAAAAGACTGTAGATGCTATGATGATTGGTATGATGGCATGAACATGATTCTTCTGGAGAACAGCATTTTGTTGATTTTTCAGCACTTAAAATAAAGTTCATTCAATCAATCAATTCTTAGTGTATTTGATCGAGACAATAGTATCCCTTGCAAAATGTACTTGTTAAAAACCGGTAAGCATCTATGGGTGAGCGAAAGTTACTTGTTTGTATCAGTAAAAGAAAGTAAAAGAAATACGCCTCAACTTAATAAGTCACAATCAATAGGTAAAGATGTGTCATTATTGTAAAATAATTTTTGATTCAATTATTCTTTGAAAATTCCAATCCTCTATGTTTTTAATTAATATCCACCCTCTATAATTAATAAACTGAAATAATTTAACTAATTTTGCCCATAATATACTTGTTCATGAAGTCATTTTTTCATGTAATGAAATATTTACTATCATTTAATGGGGAAAATGGTTAACGTGGAATAATACTGTTCTTATTATAACGCCATTAATAATTTTAAATTTGGTATTTATATTGATGCGTGGAAAATAATTGTGAGACCTATTTTCCGAGAAAATATGAATCTGCGTAGGTTGTCTTGCATATTGAGTCTTTAGAATTAAAAGATTGAAATAAATAAATTGAACTGGTGACGTACATGTTGTACTGACATTCAAAGGACATTTTAATGGCGCTTTTCAACTACAATTCTTAATGCCAACCAAATACATCAGTATGTTCTCAGCTTTTATGAGAATATGTTTATGTTAATAGCAAACTTACTGCTCTTCCAATAAATAACATTCCTTATAACCAAAAGCTCTTTTAAAGCGCCCGTACATAAAAATTTTTCATAACGCCATGGCTTGTACTTATGCTGGATTTCATGTGATTAGACTCCTTCAAAATGTTGGTGTGAATACAATTGCAGCCCATAAAACGGAACTGCTTGTCTTCAAGAACCCAAACTTCAGCAGCCGGATCCAAA
This sequence comes from Willowsia nigromaculata, assembly GCA_034700605.1. Classification (NCBI taxonomy): domain Eukaryota; kingdom Metazoa; phylum Arthropoda; class Collembola; order Entomobryomorpha; family Entomobryidae; genus Willowsia; species Willowsia nigromaculata. Next base: position 4,769 of record JAQIXX010007925.1, on the reverse strand, counting down.
AAGTCTACAGGGGCTTTATGTACTTCATTATTTTGTGCGTGTTCTTATACTTTCCCTATCATTTGGGTTGGTTATATCTGAATTGGAGTACATATACGTGTAACAATTTGGTGGAATTTATTGCATATGTCTTTGTTTTCTTTGGAGTTGTGCTTTATTCTGTTTTCCTAGTCACAATGACAGAATTCACCGAAGAAAATATATTTATTGTTAATCAGTGCTTGCAAATTGAGCCACCAAATAAACAGTATAATAAATTGGATTATATTAAAATGTTGGTTATAATGGACTCACTGTCGGTGGAGGCATGATTGTATTGAACCTGTTTTTGGGTCCGTTTGGAGTTGACTTTTGTCCTTTGCAAAATTTTTTTGGGAGTAACATTGCAATAAAAACTATCGCCTCTTTAATATACGGCATTGGAGGAGTCCAATGCCTCATTTTATATTGTTGTGATTATGGTAACCAGTACTTTCTTCCTGGAACGACTTACGATCTACTCGCGTAAACTTCATACAGACGCATCCAAATCCACTTTGGAATCACAAAACACTCGATTTTTTAAATGCTGGAAATGTTACCAAATAACTCGAATCTTAAAAAAACTCTCTAACGATATTATGAAATGGCCACTGACATGCCTTATGTTTTTGGGCATATTAATGATAACATGTGCTTTTCATGTTACGGTAATGTTATATAATCAAGTGTTCCTAATTGTGTATATTTGTGCAGTACTAGTGACAATCACAGGATTTGTCTTTGCGATTGTGCTCACATATATGGGCGGAATAGTGCATAAAAACGGGAACATTTTTAAGCAAGTCTGGAAACGAAAAATTACTGAGAGAAGAGGGAGAAAGTTGATCTTGGCTACACCTCCATTGGGATTTCGACTGGGGCCGTATGGATTTGCCACTGAAACATTAGGCTTACAAATATGCGATGATATTATCGATAACACTGTTACTCTAATATTAACCATACAGCAATACTAGTTTGATGATCCAAATTGATTTGCTGGTTTTAATGTTTCTATGTTATTTTGCGATCAGCCATGTCTTAGGTTATAAAATTTATAAATGTTGAATTTATAATTGAATTATTGGAAAGTTTTATTTAGGAGTAAAATAATCCACCAAGTTTTGCAACAAGTTTCACTAAAACTCTCCCCACGATCACACAATCACAGTTAATGTTAGAAACAACTGCAAGCTTAAACACTTTTGCGTCTGTGTTTAATCATTATAAATTGTTTCATTACTGGCTACCCGTATCATTAAGTTAGAATAAAGAAACAATTATTGGGTATTTAAAATAAATTAGACCGAGTGAGGATAATTTGTAGCAATTTGGCAACTTAATGATAGACTGAAGTCGTAAATTGAAACTTGGGGGTGGTATTCGTGACTAAAATCTATTTATATGTCCTGTTACGGCTGTTTTTTTTAGAAATTTCAAGTGCAAATTTTTTCGGAAACGGGTTTCCTTTTGCGTTAGAGTTTATTTCTCTTAACTTTATTGTACATAAGCAAAATTTAATCAATTGTTCTAAAGAAAATGAATTTTTTGAAAGTAAATTATAAATTGTTAGCCACAAGTACATAATTCTTCACTTCAACTCTTTCAATAATTCCCATCAAAGATTTATACTTCTTTGTGTGGTTCCCAGTAGGTAAATATTTCACACTTAATTGTGTTCAAACTGTATTTGAAGGCCAATTCAAAATTGAATTACGATTACACCATGAAAACTTCTTTGTAATCATGTTTACATTCATAAAACTAGTTTCCGTCCCCAGAGCATGGTGTTCGAGTTTGGATGCAAATGACGAAATATGTTGCTACAGTTGTCATAATCTGCAAATACAAAAACAAACATATACGATGCATAGTAAAGAGAAAGCTTAAAAACATTTAAATATTTTTACACTTACACTAGCCACAACCCCATATGTAATCGGAAACACATTGCTAGCTTTCACTGCTACAACATTGGAGTTAAGTTGGTCCAGGACCACGGACACATTCCAGGGCGGCTCAATCAATTTCCTATTTTCCGGAAAATGCGTCCACGTCCTCAGTGAGTCAACCTTGTGATTTACATCTGCACTCAGAATCAGAAATAATGTAAACATTCCAACCATCAAACCCAGGGCACATATGTAAATCCAGTTAGATTTATTTCCGCTTGTTATAACGAAAGATGTTTGGAATGCAAGGTACAAGCCTGCCTGTATTATGTAGCATGTAATCATATGACCAAGTAAACCATTCACTTTTCCAGACAACTCAGAAATGTTGCTAAAGTAGTTTTCAATATTTCTCCAGGTTACAAGTTCTACTTGTTTAGATTCGAGCTTTTGGTCACATGCCGTTAGATATTTTGAGAAATTTGAAGCTACTATCCACAACACCAAAACAGTCAGGATTTGCATTATATATCCGTATGCACCGAGAAGTTTATTGTGGATATATCCAACCACAGTCAGGATAGAAAGCGCGTTCCAATCGCACCGATAAAAATTTAAATAGTCATAAAATTTTGCGTTCAACATTGATGCACAATAATGAAACAGACAAATGACGCGTAAAAACCAGACATTTTGCAGAAGATTGTTATTTGTAGTCATTTGTAGTTTCCTGAGCGAAATTAAAAACTTTATCAGCTTTTCCTGATCTAACCACAAGAATTTGAGGAGGAGAAACCGGTGAGTTGCATAAAAAACTGTGGATGTATACTGAAATAGGGTGATAGGATTGGTTGCTTCTTTAAATGAAGTGATATTTGTAATATCCAGATATGACACCATAGCATTCACGTTTATGAGAACACATATGATCTTTCGTAATTTTGTGAGCTTGGAAACATTGGTGGTGAGACTGGAAATATTATGATCCAAGGGCGGCTTGGTAGATAGACGAAATGGCGAGATAAGTAAATAATAGCAAAAATCAAGTGGGACCAAAATTAAGTTTTCTAGCGAATTCCCATCGCAAAGTACGTGGGTATTTGATATTTGATTCTTAATCATTACTTCTCAAATATTTTGAAATACTAGTACTAAATATTGTATTTTTAATGTGATAATGACAATCTTAGTTTTGCTTGTGAGAGTTTGCTCTGGCATTGCTCGTAGAAAGTAGAAAAATTTGTGTACTTGAGAAGCTTTTTGCAAAATTGAATTTAAAAATGCAAATGTAATACACTACCCTCCACCCTTTTGATTAAATAATATGAAGGGAATTAAACTTAACCATTATGAGTCATTACTCCCCGTAAAGCCAAGCGTAAAATATTTTTGTATTTCAAATTTCCTTGAAAAACTCATTCCGTTTAATATTCATTGTCCACTGTCAACAGACACACAGTGTTGCCATAATTAATTTAATGGATCAAACCAAAGGTTAGTATTGAGAAAACGTACATAGAAACTAAGCTGGAGTGGTTTATAAATCCTTCAGGTGCAGATATTATGCGATGTTTCTTAATGCCTGCATATCGAACAACACATCGAATATTGCTTCAATTTGGTCGATTATTTTAAAAGTGAAATTACTATGTGTCAACACATGCAACCAATATTCAAATTTGAATTTAATTTTCCACTCTCATAAACAAATATTTAGAGCTTTGGAATGACTGTTTGCAACTAAAACGTTTAAGCTTTACCTAAAACGTATAGTGATGTTTGAAATTTACGAAAAACTTAAAATTCAAAAATTGTAATTAAGGTATAATGATAAAGTTCAACTCTTACATATACAATCTTGCTTTAATTTTTTATTGCATAATGCTTCCTTTTTAGAGGTCAATCGACACTTGTGCATATCCATAGATTTTTTCCAGTAATTTCTTCAACTGTATGATCCTAGCCAGTTTCTGAAGTTTATATCATAATGATAAAGGTTAATATTCATACGAATCTATTTTTTATAAGGCGTGCTGAGTGTTTTTTATGTGCTTACAATCAGAGTTGTCATTTACTAATGTACTACAACTCTCTTAAGAATTCAATTCTAAGTGATTTTAAAAGACCATTACAAATTTAAGCATTCAAATCACATGTAAAATTGGCAACCGTACTGTTCATATAAACGAGTGGGTCAAGCGAAAATTACATTTATAGAACTGGAACAACACTTGCATAAATTGTCATACTGTTAAAAAGCAATTGAACTGTTACTTTTCAAATTACATGTAACAACTACATACTGTGACAAAAATTTTTTTGAATAATAATGCATAGAAAATGAATCGATGGCAGTCTGTTCATCGCCCTGTAGTAAAAATATACTTGTAGATGTGCAATTTATTACCGACTACAACTTTCGCTTAAAAATTTATCCCCAAAATCTATGTTAGCAAAACGATACACATCTCTCATAAAGTGAGCTCGCATGTAAATAAACCCTCAAACTGTGTCAATATTAGAGTTCATAGCTTTTCCAATTTTACAAAAATATTTTACGATTTTATGTATTACTCGTGCTGTAGCTCAGTTAGATTTAAAGCACATCCAAAAACCAAATATTTTAAAGCTACCGGCTGGTTTCCTCAAAAATGTGTTGTTGCTTTGCTCCACATTTTGCTATTTTTGAGGGCTCCCGTATGGGCACGAGGATGAGAGAAGTAGCCGGAGCGTCTCTATGCTAGGCATGGGCAAAATAAGTAACCAGGACATGCCAAAGTGGGACTCTCCGGTTACTTATTTCGCTGATTCAACGTTTAATCAATATCCTAGTAAATTCAAATTTAAAAAAATAAT
>JAQIXX010007924.1:0-10254 GCA_034700605.1 Willowsia nigromaculata | reverse complement strand
GAAATTTACTTATAAACGGCCAGTATCTGTTGAATTGAGAGTTTTCATGTTTCCAGATTTTTCCTTAGCCCCGATACAAACAACCACGTTGTTGATGGCGATCAGAATCTTCAGTATAACCTTCATATTTGATAGTATTTTGAGGGATCAAGAACTAAGTCTTTGATTTCATGTTTGATTTACAGGATTTCGGTAAGTTTCAAAATTAATACAATTCTTGAACCGGTGGAATACACTTCCAATCAATTGTAAAATATATCAAGTTGTAAGAAATCAGCGTAAATTCAATCAATAGGAAATTGACCCAGTTCACTGAGGATTTTAATTTCCCGTATGAAAGTAAAATTTACGCCAAAAATGTTTTGGGTTTAAAAATTTACAATAATGTAATAATCTTCATCCAGCATTTACTACTTCTGCGATTGTAAATTGTTGATGGCTTCGAATCTTGTCACAACTTAATTTTCAAAACGCGTTTGGGTAGCTAGAAATAACACGCGTCACATACTGCTTTGCTTGACTACCAAACACGACAAATCTTTTATTACAATCTAAGTATCCAATAAACGTACTGCTAACAAACAATCTTCTCTTTGTCGCCTTTTGTAACATGACAGGATAACTTTTTGTAGTTTTCAGTGTTTGCGATCAAGAAACTTCAACAGGTTTTACACATCTCACGATGAACAAAACTGATAAAATAGTTTTTTAAACATTTATTTCATCTTTTTAAAATCCACAAATCATAATAGTGTTCGAATTTATTATTTTATTAATGGCTTTATATACTCTCCTGATGATTATAACAGTCAGCGATTGAAAGCTAGAAAATAAATACGTTGTGTTTCAATTGGTATCCATGAACTCCGTTCAAAACTCACAACAACACTTTTTTCATTATCTTTCACATTTATTGATATTGATCCGTGTACGAAGTAATGGAAAGTGTCGTAGATGATTGCATGCATACGTATGTGAAATAAATGACATTATTTTCTGGGGAAATTGAAGTGTCTTGGAGTACAAACTCATTCAAACGCTGTTCTGAAGGTGGATTCACTTTGCGTCCAAACATAAGTGATATTTCGTCACTCAAACTATGTGACATAACCACTCAAAAGATACGAATCATAGATTAATTTAATCATTGAAACCCCAAAAATTATAACATAAATATTTGCAAAAATATTGCACGGTAGAGTCATTGAGAGTGATGTGAAGACAATTGAGTTTTGTTACAAGTTTGTGGTAAGACTATCAAATTGTAATTGGTTTTCCAAAACATCTAGTCGCAGTTTCTTACCTTGTAAATGAAATTGACAAAAAAATTACATTGACAAAACTCTTTACAGCCGGCCGATATAATTGCTTTTAAACACACGTAGGACATTTCCATTGACTCAAGTATAATGTTATTTTTTATCTTCTCATACATTGAAAATTTATACTTATTATTCATTGAAGCGTAAATTTTCACATTGTATATATTAAATGATTGTGTCCTAATATTAGCAATAATTTTCTTTGCATACACTACCCATCGATTTTAGTGCATGTTGTTTAACCTTGGAGTATTACAAAATAAATCATATGCAATTTTCATGGAATCTTTTCGTAATATATAATTTATTCGCAAATTCGACGTATATATTAAATTGTAAAGTATTTTTGGTAATAATTGTGCTGAAATCGATGCTGGACAATTAATAAAAATATTTGAACACTATTATGATTTGTGGATTTTTTAAAGATGAAATGAATTATTTGAAGAAGCTATTTTATCATTTTTCCTTATCTTGATATGTAGAAAACCTGTTAAAGTGTCTGGATCGAAAACACTGTGAAAACTAAGAAGAGTTACCTTTTCATGTTACGAAAGGTGAAAAAGACTTTACCAAAAATGCTTTACAATTTAATATAAACGTCGAGTTTGCGAATAAATTATATATTACGAAAAGATTATATGAAAGTTGCATATGATTTATTTTGTAAGACTCCAAGGTTAAAGAACACGTGCTAGAAACTTGATGCGGAATGACATAAGATTGAACTGAAGAATGCGCTTGATATTCATGAATGTATGAATGATTATAAATGTGTTCTTTTAATGTATGGCATATCGCTTCCTAACAACAATTTTCAGACACTTGAAAATGCCAAAGAAAATAAAATGAGATAAAGGAAAAAGCGTAAGGAATAATTATCAGAAACTTACAAAAATCATGGTTTTGGGGAGCAACTATACAATCCATGCATAGGACTTCCTAGCTGTGTCATAATGTTAAAAAATATTTTTGTAACTTTCATTAAGTGATACCGTAAACTAGAATACTTAAGCTAATATTTTCAAAAGGATTTAATTGTCAATTCCGGAAATGACATTAAGTAGAAAGGGTTCTTATTTTGCCCTCCAATATTTATGGGAGATTGTACATTCTATAATGCAAGCGCGCACACAAGCTGGTTGGCTGTACAGAGCATCAATTCTGTTTCAGCTATATTAGCACTATCCACACGTTCATTACCGTGTGCTGCTCGGACAAAGATAAAAAGTATGGCATTCATATGGAAAGTAATACGAGTCGGTAAGATCTGTTTGAGATGCTTTGGAAGTCGATGACCATCCCATGCATTGGACTCCCGAGCGGGCTCAGTTAAAACCAATGGACCCCATACTTGGTGGTGCACTCCTTCTGTAGGATTTTACTTCAGTTCTCGCTGATAAGTTTGTACTTTCCAAGATTTGCTATTCAATAGCTTATCTCTTAATTTACCTACTTGACGTGTATCATGGGAGAGACTGCAAAAACCCTTAAATGTGGTTAGGCGGCTGGGCTTGTTTGATTATTCAAATGAGTTCCTTCTCAATTTACACATTCTATAACTTATTTGTTTCTTGATGAATTTTCAATACATAGGTCAAATATCAAATATCAAGCTATATGAATTTAAAATTTCTCATTATGCCCAAAATGAAAGTGTCTGATGTTATTTTCTTGCGCATTTTCATGTATCAGATGTTTATTCCTACGCTTTTACATTTGTCTGATGTTTTTCTCTTATGCGTTTTCAAGTGAGTGCAAATGGATATTAGGAGACGATATGTCTGGTGAGTGTGGCGAGGAAAATTTAGGCAAGCCGGGTTCACGGGCCACCCATCCGAAGTTGGTTCAATAATTCAGGTCAACACAAACGTAATAAATTTTGCTTAGCTTTCGATGTTCAGATAAATTAGTATTCAATGTGGTTATCCTTATTTGATGTAACACAAAATTAGAAGGCGTGGTTCAGAAAAAACTGACAAACAAATACTTCCATGAATTCGCGTTTTACTATTGCTCATAACTAACAACTACTGAAAACCTTACTCAATTTTGAAACTAAATCATCTCACCAGAAATCTGTTGGTTTCTACAAGACTTGTTGTGTCTGAAAACTTGATGGAACTAAAATTAACCTTTGACTGACTTGAATTATTTAACAAAAAAGATCTCATTTGAAATGTTTTGAGCAATTGCAATTTTTAATATTATATAAACGAAATTGACCTGCCACTGCCACAGTTTTAGAGTGAATTCAATTTGGTATCCATTTCATAAAAGTATACGCAATTTTGATTTTTGTTAATTCAAGAGTTCAAACAAATGCTGCAACTGAACACTACAAATAAATTAAGGCCGTTGATGACATCCACCCATCTACAAGTACACTTAAATATTCGAATATCATTTATAGGTCTACATAATATGAAGGGATATAAGTTTGAATAAGGAATTATGCAACCCAGAATATGTTTTTTGGTATTTTACATTCAAACAAATCTTTCATTTAAAAATCTTTGAAAGTATAATATGAATTTCTAAACACTCAAAAATTGAAACATTGCCCGCACACACCTGCAAGGCAGTCAATACAATGGATTCTTCAAAGCTGTCTTTCCTGCCGATGAGACAGGATGGAGACTTCTGAGAAAAAGGGGAACTGAAATTGCTCTCGAATAATCATAGCCACGTAATTTTTTCATGAAAAATTGTCACTGGAAAAAATTCCAGATTTAGAAATGATGTTTGTGGTACACAGATTGAGTTGGCACAGGTGAATAAAATCCCAAAAACTATAAATTATTGAAGTAGGTAACCAGCATAATTCTACAATGAAAGACATTGAAACTTTAAAGCGTCTGCTCCAAGATTTGATGAGCCAAATAAATGCCACAATTAAGGCAGTGTCCGAGGGTAAGTAAAAAGAGATTTGGAATGCAGCCAATTAGAATGGAACAGGCTTTGAGTAGCGCAAAACTTATTAAATGCTTATTGTAGATGTTTGGAGAAAGATTGTAGCTACACAATTTTTGAATTAGTTGGCAATTAAATTAGATTTTAATCTCGAGTTTCTTGTAAATAAGATAGTTAACGATTCATTCTGTCTATTTCTCTGTTTGTGTACTTAAATTTGTACATGACATTAGGGATTGACCAAATAAATCCAAATGCACCACAATCGCACAAACAGTTAATAATATTTTTTAATGCATGTAATTTTCAGGTGGTAAATCCAATTGTGACACTAGCTATTGAAGTTTACAATTTCACATTGATTTGAAATGAAAAATTTCTTTATTTTCTCTTTATTGTTGTCACAAGTTGACGCCAATAAGTGATTACATTTCGCACGTTGAAACCTCATGGGAGCAAAATATGCAACCTTCAATAGTATTTATATTCGTCGACAAAAATACATAGGCGTCCTACCTATTTCTCATTCACATCAGTAACAACTCTTTTTGAAGATTTGCTACTACACAGAAAACAATGGCATGACATACAAAATGCAATAAACAATAACTTTTGATCAGCTTCCCCCTTGAACTTATAAAACCCTACATCCAAATGTGAGAGCCGATATCTTTCATTTTGAGAAAGCTCATAGAAGCCAGTTCCCAGTGTTGCTGGCTGCTAACAAGATGGGACCCGGTTCGGTGGTTTTTTAATGATGCCAAAAGTTAATTAGACTGAAGATGATTTTTAACTATTGATTTGCCTGGCTGGCACTATCCCTATCAAGCTGACTGCTAAAGGGATGAAATAAACTAATTGAAAGAATCGGACAGAAACAATCAATTATTTTTCAATAGAATTTATTCCAACTACGATTAAAATGTTACTTTAATTAACAAAAAGATCGCCACTTAATGATAGTACAATTATCTGCGGACAACAGATCAAGCGCACAAGTGAACAATAAAAGTAAGAATGAATGGATAGAATGTGTTGAATGAATGGGATCCTCTTTGCATCTGCTGTCGTTCTGTTCAGTCTCGTCTTCTTCTCGGTGCTGTTGACGGAACGGCAGTGAAAGCATGGGATGATTTGAATTTGGGGAGCAGGAGAAGATTGGAAGTTGGGGAAAGGTGAGATAGCTTGAATCAGTCGCTGACACCCAGAATGTACATATTCTTAGAATAGTGAGTTTCCAGAGACGCATAGTCTCCCTATGATTAAGATCGTTAGAACAGACAAGCTCAACCACATCCGCCACCGTGTCCAGTTGCTTGACAGCCAACTTGGTCACCATGTTTTTTCGCAGTGCCTCCTCGGTACTCGTTTAACAAGTGCATTTCAACGTTATACTCGCATACTTAACCCTGACATAATAAAAATATATTTTATTTGATGTATTTCAGTGCAGCTGCCTTTTAAGTTGTGAGCGTTTTAACCTTGGGAAAAATGAGAATCCAATTTGTACGCGTATAATTTTTCCTGTGTCATTTCCATAAATTTTCATCGTAAATGTCTCTAAAACATATCTTCTTATGTGATGTCACAGCACAGTTTACTATTTGGTTCTATAAATATATATCTCAGAATACATAAATGTAACCGTCCCTATTAGGGACCAATCATCTTTGCTAGGATATTTTTAAACAAGCTTTTTAAATTAATAGACATCCTGGATTTAACGATACATTGGTTTTGATTCGCGAAAAATTATGCTTGAGGGGCAAATATTGTAATTCAAACGTACGAAAATTAATTATATAGACCATTGTGAAGTATGTCTTAAGTAAATATTCCGTGTCTATTGAAGCTTGACTTACTGTAAGATTGAAAATACTCAAACCGACATTAATCCCATTTGAAAGAGCATTAAAATGTGCACTTCAAATTTAGAACTATTTCCATAATTTACTGTCGAAAATATTCATTCGTTCCTTAGAATGCACTCAAAAGAGAGAATATTCTTTATTTAAAAAACAGATAAGAAAACTTAAGGTTCAATATAGTTCATTAAACACATAAGTGAAGGAAATGCTTACAATCTACATTTAGTCAGTAATCTGTTATGGACTTATTACATTCCTTGCATACTAAAGTATAAAAAATATTCTGCATTCTACCAAATTTTTACAGAAGGTACACAATTTTTTTGAAATAACAGTTATGGTTTAAAAATAAAAAATTCTATGTATGCGTATCCAAAACAAATTGAAGTATTTTTTGGAAAATTGATTTTTTATGTGGACAAAATATAGACATCCAGCCACTAATTTTATTCAGTAGTTAATTATAATACACATTTAATATATTTATGATTATCTTTAGCATTTATAATGCAGAAAACTTATTACAAAAACGCAAGTGGAAAGCAGGTTCATGAGGGGAAAAACCAACCACAAACTGACCAAGTCCTTATTTCGTACCTTGTCTTCAGTTTCATCAGGATTTTTGAGAAGGTCTTTCAATGTACAAACTTCCTTGTAATGCTGAAAACACCCTAAAGCTTTCCACTTGTTATACGATTTCTCAAGTAAATTTACTTCCGTCATGTTTAAACCATAAACGAAAAGTGCGTAAAAACTTGTTTATCTTTCGATTGTTGCTAGAGAAAAATTGTAATGCGTAAATCCCCGACTCAACGATGGAACTGATAGTTTGCTCAAAATATTGGGGATACGTTACTCTTAAACGCATTATCCATGCTTGAAATGTGGGTGCAAAATCTCGGTCCTGGTTTTCGAAATAGTGGTATTTGTTCACTAAATTAAGACTCAAATTGGCTATCGAGATATTCTAATATTCTGAACCTTTGGTTGAGTATAATAGCAGAAATTTGTCTGCGACATGGATGTATTTTCTTGTAAATGCCAAAGACAACCCTGATATTCGACATCTTTGGTGGATAGTGAAAGCCAGAAGTGGTACAATCCGTATTTCTTGCTTTCCCTTTCATCATTTTTAAAGCGACCAATCGAGAAAAAAATTACAATTTTGAATTACAAAAAAAATTAAGCCTGATATTTTATGAGTTATTCAGATGAAGACTTTATCTTTCTTTGAGGTTGAATTTAAGTACTAAAATATTTTCCTCCCTTACAAGGGCATAGTATGATCCGAATAAAAACTTTTAATGATTCTAAGTTGTTTGAACTTTCTACTTAGAATCTTGGATTCGGAATAAGAGATGTTGGATTTAAAATTAGAGATTGTGGCTTTGCAGTTAGAGATGATATCGAATTAGAGATCCTGGATTTGCATTTGGAGATGTTGGACTTGGAATTAGAGATCTTGGATTTAGCAGTTAGAGAATAAGTCCAGTCCCACAAAAATTAGCGTTTTTGAAATTAGAGAATGTGTCGGTAATTCTTCTAAATTCGGTACGGCACATGATCAACAAACAAATGTTCCTGACGAAACAAACGGTTCTTGGCCAAAATATTATTTCTTTGATCCAATTGCAAGTTCTTATTTGAAGATATTTTAATTTGCACAATTTTTTAAGGTTATCTGTAAACAGGTGATAGAGACATTAAATATTTAGAGCAGATTTATATTGCCAGAATGGAAGGAGATATGAAATTACGCATATTTATAAAGACCATTGGCAATGAACCTTTCATTTGATTTCGGAGGCACAACAAAATTTACCTCATCAATACAGAAATATTTTTCAAGGTGTGCACGAATATTAAGTCGGTGTATTACTCAATACACCAGATGATTGATTGATTGACCATGAAGAATGATTTCAAACTTGTAAGGTTCGAAAACTTTGTTGTTCTCTTCAATGCCGCGTACTATTGCATAGTCAAATGAAAAGCATTATACTCTTGCAAATCATTTACATTATGTCATACAATCACTCATATTTTATGCTCTTCAAATTTGAATATTCATTGATAATACAGTGGAAACCATTTATCCTAAGGAATGAACTAATTTTCATATATTAGATTTCCATGAATTATGGAAGCTCAAAACTTGCAACTATCATGTTTTAGAAAATGATATCCATGCAGTCCACAACATCATCATACAATATTTTTTAAAGGAATCATAAAAAATGCTGCTTAACTTTCAGTGAACCAGTAACAGACTTTCTACAGATTTTCAATAAACAGGAGATGTAGGCATAAAAAATTTGGGTGGATCTTTGTTAAAGTATGAAAGGTACGAAATAAAATTGACATGCATATTTGGTAATGAATAATTTATCAAACATTAAAAGCACAGGAAAATTAACATAGTAAGAATTAATATCTCTGTAAAGTTTGCAAGTTCTGTAAACCTAGGCAATAATTCAGGAAATTATTCGGACTGTTATCATAAACCGAGTTGATGATTCGACCAAGATTAAGTTGTTTTCTCAATTACTTGAGGGAGCTGGAATTGTGGTTTTAGTGAGAACAAGCACCTTAAATTCCTCACTATCCAAATATCTACCCTCGCCTGCAAACCGAGCTTGCTTTGTCTTCGGTGGATAGAGCGACGCTGTTCCAATCTTGTCCAGTCCAAATTCGCCTTCAGCAAATGTCGCAAATGCAATGTATTTGTTCACGTTTTTTGGATGTGAATTTCCGGCAAAGACTGGAACGATGTCTTTCATGCTCGTATATCCAGGAATCTGATTGCTGTTGACAATTTCGTACTGAAGACGATACTTGGTTCCATTGTCCTTGGATATAATAATTTTTGAGATGCTCGTAGGAATCAGGAGCACTTCTGCATTCTTAGTCAATGAGATGAGTTTTTTGTACCAGACTTGACATGCGCCATCCTCAAAATTGAATGAGCCCACGCGAACCACATCTTTAACAAACGCGCGACACACATACAGCCTGTTTTCTCGTCCATTCACAAACCCAAAATTGTGCATGGATTTCCTGGAGGCAAGTGTCAAAGTGGACACAGATGCCCACTGCCGATTTTTATTTCTCTTTGGTCTAGTAATATTTCGTCCACAAATGCCCTGAATTTGACAATCAAGATTAGTATTACTCACTCCCGAGTCACCGCAGGTCCGCATCGAAGTGACAATTTGCTCTTCTTTACGAATCTTCCATGTAATAATAGAAAGGTTCTGAGCTCTAGGCGTAGTGACTTCTTCCGTATAAGCTTGAAGTCGTGATCGGTCCAATGCCATTTGCTCGTGATACATTACGGATGTGTGATTTGCAGGGAGCAAGTCCATTTTATGTTTTCCCACATATTTCCACTCCGTTTCTGTGACAGGAAAAACAGCTTTGAAGATTGCATGCCCAAGAGCGTCACCGCCTTTCTCGGACACCAGAAGTAATGCACGATAAACATTCTGGAAATAATATTCCCCGCTCTCCAGTTTCCAGTGTCCATTAACTTTAACGCCCCAAACACCCTTTACCGGAACAACAAGAGTTGGTCTGGGTAAACTCCAGTTCTCGTTAATCGCTGCCTCAAACGACAGAATTTCAGCGTTCGGATTTCTTGAGCTGTGAATCAAAAAGTTAATATTAACGAATATAACAAGCTTCGTAAATGTAGTGCTAGTTCAGATTTTATGAGAGTACTTTACTAAGCCCATATTCCTCAATTTCACTTTGCCAGGCTTCCAGCTAATGATTTTGTTTCCGTTAGCAAAGCTTCTGCTCTCTCATTGATTACTGTGGGTGTGGCGAGAGGAAAATAAAAAATAAAAAAGTCTGGCCGCGGGAAATTCAGGAATATGGGCTAAGCACAGTGACTTAACACCATATTTGCCAAAATCTTGAGTGTCAACAGATGCATACCTATCCCAATCATAGACGACAAATATAAGGTTGGAGTAGTTTTCGTCAAGGACACGGCGCCGGAGCGCGTTCGCTGTTGCCAGTTTTTTCTGGAATATAGACCCAGTATTAGCAATGGTGGAGTCTTGCATGGGGTTGTGGTGTGGTAAACAATGACAGCGTTGGGTATGGCATCGTTGAGGTCTTCGTGCGTCGACAGATATTGGTCTAAT
>JAQIXX010007923.1:0-10257 GCA_034700605.1 Willowsia nigromaculata | reverse complement strand
ACCTGAACATACCTAACGGGGGGACGGGGAGGTTGGCTTATCAAGGGTTGATAAGCCCTGAAAATATGGAAATTAGTTTGCCGATAATGCAGCTCCTCTTACTACTTAGGTGGTTACATATTTTCAGACAAACTTAATAAACAAACGATTTGTGCCAAGTAACTTGATGATCGGTTGCAAATAATAAATTTATTCACGAGCTTATCAGGTTTGAACTGATGGCCATCTAAACTCCGAAAACCTGTGACATCTTCAAAGTTTCATTTTTTAAATACAAAATCATTGGCATTGGAACTTGCGAGAACTTTTGAAACAGAAACGACTACTAAGAACGCTTTTTTAGCAAATTCGTCATCGCCTTCTATATCATGGGAGTTGACTTTTTGTTCTTCGGTTATTTTCATTTCAAAAGCAGACCACTTTTTCAATAAGTCTTCTGTTTACGCTTACTGGTCAATTTTCTCTTTCTCTATGCAAGTTAATACCAAGTTTTACTATGTCACATTTATAAAGCTTCTCTTTTTACGCAAGCTTGAAAAGAATCTTTGTGGCTGTTCATGCTTTTATCTAATGAATCCATATGAAAGTTTCCTCTAATCTATCTTCAAAGCGACGGAGCGTCAATATTTTAGGTATTCGTGCAAAGCATTTAAGTAAACATGTTTTTGCCTCTTTAGCTTGCTCGTGTATATATATAACACCAAAATAGATGTCCAGAAATGAACATACATGAGCGGTCTCTGATCGTAAGTATGATTGTTTATTATGCGTACCAACTCATTAGCACAGTTTTTTTACGGTTATGGACAGCGTTGTTCCCAGTTTCATTTATGGGTTATAAATACTTTAGAATTTAAGTGCGCCTGCTAAGCGGCCAAACTTTGCGGAGAAATTGTGTATTTTTGTAGGTCAAATTGGCATGAGCTACATTGCAATATAAAAAATACCGAAGTGTTTGCATAGCAAAATACAAGTTTGCATCTTCGTGTCAGAAATTCGTATCTGAGAAACCCAAAAACCATCCTTCAATATCAGACAGTCTGTAGAAAAGGTATCTCTAAATAAAATTTTAAAATGCAAGAGCCAATTGACTCAAAATAACAAAAAATGCATAAAATTCGGTGGATTTATTTTTACTTTCACCAATACTTAGATAAGCCATATTTGTAGGTCCCAACACATTAAAACTAAGAATTCTAATACTCGGTCCAGTACATTAGTAATTTCCAGTCCAATCTTTACAAATAAATCAATTTTCTTAAAAGACTAGTTTTTTAATTATTTTTTAATTAAATTAAAGAATAGGACCAGAAACAACTCATTTTTTGTACAAGTATTAAAACTTCTAATTAAAAAATGTGTTTCTCTCCCCACATGTACCTTATCTGACCCAATTGGCTTACCATGCTCTTTTAAATCAGAATTATGTTCTTAATGCATTTAAAATGTTTCTGTAGTCATATTAGATTTTCTTATTTGAGCAAAAGTATGTTCATGATGCAGTCTATAATGTTGCATCGTATCACTATAGTAGTGCAATTTTGTACAATTCTCAAAGATCATTTATACGTATTATACTTAATTGGTGGGCAACCTTATATCTAGATGCATCTATTTGCTTTCTTTCTAGCGTATTGTATGACTTCAAAGACTTCACCCACAATGCGCCAATTATCGCACAACGTTTCTTTATGGTACGTCTGTGATATTTAGAAGAAGAATGTCAATAACTACGCAAATCATAACGACTAGTTGGAACGCTATCTCTAAAAACAATGGTAAAAATTCCCTCATTACAATTGCAATGTATCCACAGGATGACGACATTCCAATACTAAAAATCATTAAAACTAGCAACGAAATTGACGCAAAGTTATTCGATCAATTCATTTGCAGGTTTGATTTCAGATTTGTACTTAGTGAGTTGAAGTTTTCTTCTTAAGTGGCACATATTTACTAAAGTGGAGCAAACACAGCGTTCAGCAACTCAAAAAAACAAGGTATTATTTTCTGGGAAAAAGTTTTTCGTCACTATCTAAAATACACACGTCACTATTTGCGGATAAATTGGCACTATTTTGACGATTTTTCTAGTGGCGTTTAACTTGGAGCTTTTGCCACTATTTTTGGTGCAAAAAACACTAAAAAGTCTTGAATTATTTTTCCAAAAATATTTTTTATGTATTTTGAGTCCTGCAGCTACTGCAGAAATCATATCCAGTCATGCTATTTGTTCAAGATAGCAAGAAAGTGTTTTCTATTCCGAAACCAATGAACACTTAAAAACATTATTACATGTTTTTGAGCATTTTTGTGGTTTATTTTTGGACACGGATTTTCTGCACGTTACATGTCACGTTACTTCCTCATAATTCTGTCATTACAAATGAAAGGGCTGGGAATGCAGTTTGAATTACTTTTAAGAAAAGAGGAAACATTGCAAACGAGTTCAGTGTTGCATGTGATGGAGAAATATGAAGGGGACGCTTAAGGGGACATTGGATCATGTAAACTCTTAGTCAAAAGGGCTCCTGATTTCAGCATGCATTTGTATTTTAGCTTATCTTGCTAATTTGCCCGCGTTTATTCGCGAAGAAACAAAGAACGGATTTGAAAAGTGGTATCCTGTCCTTTACACAATTTCCATGGCTTTGTCACTGCTTTTAGCTTGTGATTTGCCGAGAAGTGTTAGGAGCTCTTGTAGCAAGTGAATTAAGCACAAACAGCAAAATGTGGCATTTATGGATTAGCATTGCTATTTGTATACAAAAAACAAAATGTACTTAACCTTGGTTTCAATTTTGCGCATTTAAGCTTAAGCTTTGCTGAGTTTTTACCAATGCAGGTTAAAGCCCACGGATTACCGAGGTTTTCAGGGCCAACTTTTTGCTGAAACATTATTTGACTTTTAAATGTAAGATTTATAATGTATTTTCTTTCGTTTAGCAAAAAAGTTTGCAAACAGTATCATACACTTTCATTGCATTTGTTTAAAAAGCAGCTCATTTTTTGAACAACTTATATTGGTAACCTTACTGGTCAACTTTCTCTTTGTCTACGCGAGGTAATGCCAACGTCTAATACATATGTCCTATTTATAAAACTTTTCTTTGAACGGAAGCTTGAAAAAAGCTTTGTGGCTGTACATGCTTTAATTTAATGAATCCAAAGTAAAACTTCTTTCAATTCAACTACAAAATGCCAGTGCGTCAATATTTTGGATTTCACAGTATATTACCGAGCCCTTCAATATGTATTTTTGGCTCTTCTGCTTACTCATGATTAAATAAAGTACAAAAATCGTATATCAAGCAACAAACATGTAGGAGCTCTGAGTCATGATCTTATCATGATATAACCATACAGCGAAAGGTTTTGACACTCTGGCAATTAAGGGATTGATACTACTTAATACTTAAGTATCAAACTATCAGCATAAATCCTGAAACATGAATTTATAAATCTAAGTAGTAGGTGCAAATCATACGACACATGGTATCAACTGAATCAGTTCATATTCTATGTGACAATATTAACTGAGGAGTGATATGCGTTCTTTTTTGCAAAGTTAAATATTTCCAATGAGAAAATATCGACCTGTGGATCTGATGGTTGCTCAATTTACATTAGTTTTAGTTCTTTCCTGTTTATTACAATTTTTAGCACCAATGATAAAGTTCAATTTAGTTTGTCTTGGATGGAATTAGAGAGTTGCTTGAATCTAAAGGGAATAGTATATTTTATGGTGCTTTTTTAAATAAATTTCAACCTTCTAAGTCAAAGCTAAATAGTACAGTGTACTAATTATAATGGTTAGCATTGATGCCAAACTTTACAAATGTCCCATACGTCCACAGCCCATTTACGTTCACTTGGGTGTGGTGCACTTTAATCTATGAAACGTGTTTTCAACAAACCAATACTTTATTGCTATATATATTTAATCCATTAAGTCAGTCATAAATTAATCTGGGAAGTTTATTGTCACAAATAGAAAGACAGTTGCTCTCCAATAGATACCTAAATCCTAGAACAAAACGTTCTTTATAAATCTTTTTAGATTTTCAGCATTATGTAAATTTTGGGACAGCCCACATCGAATTAAGTTTCAAACATTGAAATTCATATAAGATTTAAATTTTTTTCAAGTCGTATAACAAGATGAGCAATTTTTTACAGGCACCGAAAAAGCGCTCTGTATTAAAATATGTAAACCAAAGGGAATCCTATCTCAAGACTTATTTTAATGTTATGTATTACCTGTTATTGGTTCCTTTTAAAATTGAAAAAACTGGAATAGTACAGGAGTACACTTTAACTTCCAATAAATATCAAAAGGTGAGAATATTTTATTTAAAGTATTTGTGCTTATACTTGATAAAATTATTGATATTTTTCAGATATCTTGTGGGGTTATACACTGCTTATCAGTATTTACCACTGTATTCTATTTCATCGAAAATAATTCCAGACTATTTTCACTTTCGACCAGCATGTCACAACTTCTCGTAACTGTTGGAAATATTTTTGCCAGTTTCATTGCTTTCTACGTTACCAAGATTATTTGGATTCGACAAAAAGACATTTTGGTGTTTCTGAACGCTTCAAAAGTTGAATCATTTCAGAACACATGGATGTTTCGGCTCCGAAATATCCATATTCTAATTACTGTAACAGGAATAATCCTCTATTGCATGCATATGGGTTTCGTTTTACATATAGACATTACAATTTACATGCCGATTCGTAACGTTTCTAAAAGAATTATAAATATTTTGTGTATGAAAACCAATACCCACTCAAAAACTATGTCTGATGTTATTGAGCATATTTTGTGGTTTATTTTTGGACACGGGTTTTCTGCACGCAACATGTCACGTTACTTCGTTATAATTCTGGCGTTACAAATGAAAGGACTGGGAATGCAGTTTGAATCGTTTCTATTAAAAGAGGAAACAATGCAAATCAGTTCAGTATTTCATGTGATGGGGGAATATGACAAACTTAAGAGAACATTGGATCATGTAAACTCCTGGTCTGAAGGACTCTTAATTTCAGCTTGGATTAGTACTTTAGCCTATCTTGCAAATTTGCCTGCCTTTATGCGCGAAGAAACTAATGACAAATTTGGCAAGTGGTTTCCTATCCTTTGTACATTTTCCACGGCTGTGTCACTGCTTTTAGCTTGTGATTTACCGAAAAGAATAAGGAGCTCTTGTAACAAGTGGATTGTGCACAAACAAAGAAATGTGAGCAAACTGGACTCGGATGAGAGGTATCTCTTAATGGCATTTTCACAGGAAATAGCAGTTGGGGAACCTGTTGCGCTCTCATGTTCATTCTTTACTATGACATTCAGCTTCATGGGATCGGTAAGAAATTTGTATGGTAGATGATCTTTTACACTGTAACGCATTTGATTTTGATTAGTAAAATTTGGTATGATCATTTTTAGATGATAGGACTACTCACAACGTATGGGGTAATTGTTTACCAAATGCCAAAATGAATCTTCTGTTTGGTGCAATGTTTCATCTGAAGAACATTTTCATCTAATGTGGTGCGCAGTTACGACGAAAACTGCGTAGCTTCTTATTTTGTCTTTATAACCAAACGGCAAAATGTAATCATCATCATGATGATTACCAAAAACTATTACCACACTTGCACTTGTAGTAGCTACGATAATCACCAATATATCTGAGCCTGTTTCCTTGGAGAAAATTGGCTCCTGAATGGATATCGGTCTGACATCAGGGTTATCTTTTGACGATAAACTAGTTATTCCCGGATCCAAGCCTCGAAATGTCCAAGTTCAACTCTTCTAAATTGCAATAATGGTTTGTCTTGTATGCGCCAATCAATTAAAAAAGTTTCAGTGAATGTTACTCTCATTACATATTCTCTGTTAAACATTAACATATATAACTTCTATGCACAATTCCAAGATGAATTTGTTTCTATTGAATTTAGAGCCAAAATTCATGAGCCATTTTCATAGCATGAAATTAATTTCATTTATATCATTTTCAGTTGTTGTATTTCATGGAAGCAATTAAGGTGACAGATATTTCAGACGTCTACAAACTACAAGCTTTGGGTGTGGTCTACTGTAATCTAAGAAATGCGTTTTCACCAACCAATATTTTAAAGTTATAAATATTAATCCTTTAAGTCATTCAAAATTTATTTTTTGCAAAATATAAAGTCACAAATAGACATCCTGTTATACTGAGACATATCTAAATCTGGTAACATATTTAGGTATTTTATGAATAACGCTGAAAAGTTTTCAGCATCGGTAACGTTTGGATAGCCCACGGGCCACCGGTTATTTGACTTCAAGCATTGAAATTTTTCCTCAAGCAGTATTAAAATATGAGCAATATTTGATACCCACGGAAAAAGTATTTTGTGATAAATTACACAAAACAGAGGAAATCATATTTCTAGGCATGTTTTAATTTTATGTACTACTTGTTACTAGTTCCTTTCAAAGTAGAAAAAAAGACCAGTAGGGAAGTATACTTTAAGTTCTAATAAATTTCAGAAGGTGAGAATAATTTATTAATAATGTGCATGTGCTTAACTTTTTCAAAATAATTTATAATTGGTCTTTCAGATAGCTTGTGGGGCTATGCACTGCTTATCAGTATTCACCACTGTATTCTACTTCATCGAAAATAAATCCAGACTATTTTCACTATCGACCAGTATGTAACAATTTCTCGTAACTGTTGGGAACATCTCTGCTGCATATGTAGTTTCATGGCTTGCTTTACTGTGACAGGAATTATACTCTAGCATTCATATGGTTGCCGTTTTGTATCTAGACATTACGGTTTACATGCCGATCCTTGAAAACGCTGGCTTCCTGTATAACCATAATACGCTGCTTTATGAACAAGTGCTTGATTGTGTCCAGTCGTTCTTGGAATTCGTCGATAGAAACCATAAAATTTCGCTTACAAAATTATAAATCAGGAATAAACATGCATAACGTTACAGGTAAATTTTTCTGGTGTACATGATCATAAAACTTCGCACCTGATGTACTATGCTGTTTTTGATCCGTTATAACCACTATGAAAGAATTTTTTCTACGAGGAAGCTTATAGCATTTTATTATAAGTAACCTTCGTCCTTATTTCCCCAGAAGAGACTACTAACAACAAGCTTGTATTCATATATTAGAGATCAGATTTGGTATGCAAACAGTCATCCACAATACTACTTCTTTGTTGATGAAATATCAATATACTCTACTCCTAGTGGACTTGTATTGAAATACACGTTTTGGTTCACGTGCTCTACAATTTTACATAATAATATTGGATTGGTATTTCATTTACATTTATGTATAACGATTTTTTTCTGAATACTTGAACATTTAAATTACGATTTTTAAATCCGTGTAAAATTTAAATTTAACAAATATTCATATTAGTGCTAGAATTTATAGTGGTACAATAATTTTAATTGCATAACTTACGTCTAAACGTGTAAAATTAGAAGGGACCATTTAAACAATGACAGCAAATTAAAAATACGGAAGAAATGAGTTCTGTAGAAGAGTTTACATGGCAATTAATTTTAAACAATTGCCAATATCCAATATTTTTATGCTAATGCCTAAGCATGAAGGTGACGTGGATGAGTTGAAGAGACAAACAACGATGGTGACTTTTGGGGAAGTTGAGACTTGTAGTTACGAACATCTGAAAATTGTAGTTTTCTGTTTAAATCGATATCATTCAGACCATATACAATTATCTATACTAAAACCTGTCAGCTTAAAGGTGGTATACATAAAGCAACAATCACGCAGATAGCACGAGCACGTTTAGGTGAGATTATTTTAAACAATTCCAACTACAAAGAATGAATGGTTATTAAAAAGCGGAAAAAAAGTTATATGAAAAAAGTATCCTTCTATTGTTACATGAAATTCGTAGATTGTAATCAAAATTAGGGGTTATTTCCAGTAAAATCGATTTCGCCTCCATTGAATATTCTCATTTTTACCAGAGGATGTTCAGACTCGATTTGGGGCACTACCTTTCTGAGACACTGATACTAAACACTATAAACTTAAAACACAATTTGCAGTAGGTTAACAGTACTATGTATTCGTTTTCAACTTTTGCACTGAGTATTCGCCAATTTCAATCTCAAATAGTTCAAAAAGTTCACCCTTATCCGTTCTTTTGGGACCCAAATAAGCAAATTTACATATCGTCTCCAGAATGTGCAAAAATCTTCTTTCGGGAGTGTTTTTACGCTCCCCTTTACAATTTTTATGTTTTGTATCAGTTTTTAAATGCCATCTTCACCAGACAACCTAACCACATGGGCCTTCTATTTATTTACTCGTTCTTCACGTCAATGGCGACATTTAATTATCATTTGTTCACTGAAAGAATTGATGAATATTTGTTGCTTTGGAATGGAGCAATCCACTTTGGAAAAACAATTTCCCGTAAGTTAGCCAAACACTATTTTAGTCAAAATCTGGTAACTTAAAATAAAGAGCTATTAATTCTCAAAATTCATAGAAAAATATCGTCCATTTTACAACCCGGACAACTGGCGTCTGAATCGTATTTGGGACTACCTCCTACTCCTACTTTTCCTTAGTCCGATCCCTTTTATTATTGCGCTTTCCTCTCACTTTTTTCTCTACCCGACTGACAGAGCCTATCCATTTTTCTACTTTCGCTCGGCAAACGGGTTGGCTTGGTATATAGCGTATAGTTTGTATGGCCTCCTAAATTCATATTTTGTCACCAAAATTTTGTTAGCTGTAAGTATTCCTGGGGATATTTTTCTTTTGTTTGTTGTTACATTTACTGAAATAATTGGACGAGAGCTAAGGGTTGCGAATAGCTTTATTAGATATAAGCTTTCTCCAAATTTCCGAAGCCCAAATAATCTCCAGTTGTATTATCGAACACTTCAAGTATTTTTAAAATTATTTCTGAAATCAGTTGGTTTTCTTATTCCACTCACAAATTCCATAATGTTTCTGATGGCAGTTTATTGTGAAGTTTGTTTAATAACTCAGTGGAATACATTAAATAGGTTGACATCTATAATTCTCATACTAACTTTTATTGTGTCAACGTCGTTGTGGTGCTTCATTTTAGATATTCTGGGACGGCTAACATCAGGATCTGAGCGTGTGCTTTACTCTTGGGTGAAAGTTGAGCCATTTTATTGGGGTACGAAAGCAAATCATAAAATGATGTTAAAATTTCGCAAAAGTTGCATACCACTTAGGGCTGACCATGGAATAGTGAAATTTAGCAGAAGTACAATTTTCAAGTTTTTGGAAACTGTAAGCAAGTATGCTGTGCGGGCAATGGTTGCTGTAAGATAATTATAGTACGACGATGCAGTGAGGCTAGCGTATCATTACGGTTATATGACTATGGAAAATCGTTAGTTAAATTTTATTCCATGTGATAATATCTAATAGGCTTTTAGTAGTGCTGTAAGATCTGTAATTATGCAAGAGGACTCAGCTTGTAAATTTCGGTTAGAATTCAATACTAGCAACTTAGACGAAATAAGGGCCAACTTATATTCTAGATTATTTTGAATTCGTGAATTTAGTAATAATATTAGAAAAAGTAGCTGTAATTTACGATAAACCAAGATTTAGGTAGAATCAAGGCATAGCCTTATACTTCACCAATCATAATTATAAATTGAAGGCTTTGTATTTGAACGAATAAAGTTATATCACAATTTAAATTATGCGGTGAAAAATCTGCGTCAATCACAACTTGTTGATGCCACATTATTTAGTCACGGACAATCCTAAGCAATTTAAATGGTTTGCACGTAGCATCAGCAATAACGTCAGAACATGTGAGACATACTGCTTTTTTTCATGTAATTATATAGTGATAACTGATTTTAAACGGATAGCATTACTTCAAATAATATGACACGTATCAGTCAAGTAAATAAAAATATTAAGAAATTGTAACTTAGGTCATTTTTGTAAGCTTTTACCCATCCTTAAGTATGTGTACTCTAAACAGCGTTATGGGGGTCGTGTTTCTAGCACGGAAAGTATGAAGCACTTCCATGCTTACAATCGCACAAAAGTACACATTGTTTATTCTTGTTTTACATGAAAACATTCAGAAACTTAAAGTCGAATAATACATAATGAAAATAACTGATGAATAGTGAGCAGTTATGCGGATGCTGGTGAGGGTGTGACCTGAGATGGTAACTATAAAGTTG
>JAQIXX010007922.1:0-10258 GCA_034700605.1 Willowsia nigromaculata | reverse complement strand
TCACCAGGGATTTTTCAGGTTGAGCAGGGATGGCAAACTTCGTGCTCCCGAGCCATTTGTAAGAATTTCCATGTCCGATTAATTTTATAGGAGATGGAAGACTTTGTGCGCAAATCCAAGATTGGATTTGT
Organism: Willowsia nigromaculata; assembly: GCA_034700605.1. Taxonomy (NCBI): domain Eukaryota; kingdom Metazoa; phylum Arthropoda; class Collembola; order Entomobryomorpha; family Entomobryidae; genus Willowsia; species Willowsia nigromaculata. Next base: position 10,127 of record JAQIXX010007922.1, on the reverse strand, counting down.
ATACATCAGCTTTGGAACAGTTGCAGAATTTGTCAATTTTGGTAAAGAAACTCAGAAAGAATTTATTCAAGCAATAAGTAACTTTCCAGACATACAATTTGTTTGGAAATCATCTTTTGATATTAATGCAACCTTGCCAAAACATGTGATGATGACAAAGTGGGCTCCACAGCAGAGTTTACTCGGTATGATAAACGATTGTATTCTGCGAATTTATATGTACATTCAAACATTCAAAAAGTGTTGCCAAATAAATGATAGCTATACATTATTATGAAAATTGGTGCTCTTGCAGCTCATCCAAATATCAAGGCATTCATCACACACTCTGGGATGGGATCTACTGCTGAAACTATCAACTTTGCCGTTCCAGTAATTTCCTTCCCAATTTTGGCGGAACAAGATATGAACGCAGATTGCATTGCATCCCGAGGTGCAGGAATCAAGCTAGAGATTACAACGTTAAAGCGACAGGAGTTGGAAGCCGCAATCAACGAAATCTTATACAATTCAAAGTGAGTGAATTTTTATATACAGTTAAAAATTATTACTTTTTATAGTTTAAAAACGTGCATGCATCCCATTCCTCCTAAATTCATGATAATTTCAACAGGTATAAGAAGGCAATGCAACGACTCTCCACGTTTTATAAAGATCGCCCAATGTCGGCTTTGGAGACTACAATTTGGTGGATTGAGTTCATCCTCCGACATGATAACACGAATGAATATTTGCAGCCACCAAGTGTAGGACAGCCATGGTGGGTTAAGCGACAGATCGATGTTTGGTTATTTGCAGTAGCCATTGCTATTATCCTAATTACAATTCCTTTATATCTAACACTTGTAGTTGCAAAAAGATTGATTTTATTCTTGTCTGTCTCCTTATCAAAGCCTTCCATGTCAGTATCCCATAAGAAGAAAATAAAATAAAGAAACAAAGACTCGCTTTAAATTCACTACCTTTTAATTAGTGAAATTATGAAAATTGTAGGCTGTGACTGTCTATTTTTAATGGCTATAGCATCACAACACAATCATGCAATAACGAATACATGAATAGAACTACGACTGTCTTGGGCAACCAGCGAATGTTTTGGGTTCAATGAAATAGTAGTATTCCTAATGGAATTAAAGGTGAATGGAAGAATGCATTTTAACCCGATAACATTGGCTATTTGCAGTAATTTTAGTAGTTTTGTTTCTCATGATTTCAATCTACATAGGGTTCATAATTTTAAAGACAGTTTAAATAGCTCTTACCTTAAAAATACCATCAAAACCACAGAGCATGGGCAAGCAGAAGAGAAATTGAAGTTAATTTGTAATAAAATAGGTAATATAAGAAAAGATGCGAGTAATTTATAATTTATCTTTTCACATGTTTATTATATTACTACATGTTGTAAAAAGTTACCTTCCATGTCGTTCAAATAAAGTGATCTACCTTCTAGAAAAGATGCGAGTGGATTAAGCACTTTTTGTACTTTTCACTACTGCACTTATCATTGACAAAGTAAGTATGTATTTGAGAATTTAATTATTAATCATGTAGGTTTCAGGCTCTATCGATGTAAAAAAAAATATCATTTCATGGGCCAATGGGCTTCGCAGCACAGTCTGATAAACAATTGTATTGTATTGTTGCTGTCCAGGTAAATGATGGGCATCTAATACTTTTATTTGCAAGAAACTGAGGTTGTCCCAGTGTGCCCCAGCAAAGCATTTTACGTTTAAATCCTATACAAAAAAGTTTTAAAACGAAATTATCAGAGAAACATTACTTCAACCAAGAAACTTGGATAAAAACTCTACTGCCATCTCCTATGTTACAGTTTTATTCTGTACTGGATAACTAAATAAGGTAACATAGGAGATGATGGACGCGTCTATTTATCTTGACTTAAACTTGTTGAACCATGTATTACTGTGCATCTCGCTCCATACTGGACGTATTTTTTTCGCTGACACCACACAAAAAACGGATAAATCAACATTTGATAACTGCGGCCGTCTTCCACTACATGTTTTGAATTCATTAGAAGTACGAATTCCCAATGGAATCAGAATGAATGGAAGAGTGCATTTGAACCCAATAATATTGCATTGACACACCTGTAGAATAGACACAGCACTTTCAACCTTGTATTTTTTCGTAATCTGCCTGATACAACGATATATACTAACATTGAACACGATATGCATCTTTATTATGCATATGAGCTATTGAATTATTGGAATCGGTCACATTTGCATGTTTAAGTCTTAATCTTCAACATAGTCTGGATTTCTCGTCCTCTGGATTTAAGGTGGCTACATAAATTAATCTTCCAAAGTAATGTTTACCATCATTCATGCATCTCGAGATTAAACTTCGTTTCAGAGAGGATGCGACATAAATATCATGCGTATTGCTCATGGTAATAATTACTTACCTAGCTTCAAACCTTCGTGTGCAATTGTAGTGTTCACACTGTAATTAATTTTACTCCAACATGCAAGAACCATCTAAGCAATCTTAAGTGGTCAAATATTGTTTTTATTCGTTTCTTATACTTGCCATATCTAACTAGCAGTATCAATCTTGAAAACAAGTACCCAAGTTCTTTTGTCAATCTTCTCAAAAGCAATAAATCATCATTAGTCATTGCCAGTTTCATTTAAAACGTAACAGATTTTGGAAACGAGCTCCAGAGTTTTAAACTATAGAAATGAAAATGGTCAGATTCCTTACAAACGTATGTGCTACTTTGATAACTGTGGTCTTGCTACTTGGGGGAAAGTATAGTGCAGGGCCTACGATGGTTTCAGGTGCAAATATTCTTGTGTATGGAATCGTTGGATCTTATAGTCAACGCATTTCTATGTGGTCTTTAGTGGAATCACTCTCAGACAAAGGTCACAATCTAACCTACATTTCTCCCTACGAAACCAAAGATCCCAATCCGAAAATTAAAGATTATGCTCCCAAAATATGGAAGGAAAAAATGGGACCATGGGAAGAGCACATGAGCTTTTATGATATTCGCAAGAATCGGCGAATGGTAAAAATGTGGTTTAATCTCCTTGATGTCGGCCTATTGGCTTGTGAGTCTCTCTACTCTGATCCAGAATTCATTTCTTGGGTGAAATCAAGCCAATTTGATCTCGTGATTATGGATGGTCTAATGAACGAGTGTGTCTACTCAATGGTGCATTACTGGAAAGCAAAACTGATTGTGTATAGCACTACCCTCACCATGAGCTGGTACTTTGATACTCATGGATTGCCAGATGAAAGCTCGTCAGTCTCTGATCTTATGTACAATTTCCCACCCGGAAATAAAATGAGTTTTCTTGAAAGATTTGTGAATGCAATGACACCTCTTGCGTGGAAAGTAATGCGAGAATATTGGTATCTACCAAAAATCGAAGAGATTTGCAGAAACGGTTTGGGAGTGGAGACATTGCCCCACTTTACGGAAATTGAAAGGAATGCGAGTCTCGTGATGATAACTACTCATTATACTCTGGACTACCCCAGGTCACTTCCACCAAATGCAGTGGCAGTTGGAGGCGTAGCGGTTGGATCCAAAAATCATAAACCCTTACCGAAGGTATGCAATTTTAATAATAATCAATCTTGCATTTCATTGTTTTAGTATGTGTTTTAACAAGACAAGTGTTGTTATCTTCAGAATTTTGAAGATTTTATAAGCAAGTCAACGGAAGGTTTCATTTACATTGCTTTTGGAACTGTTGCCGAATTCCCCAACTTTGACGTGACTGTGCGGAAGGAATTTATCAAAGCGATTGAAAACTTTACACAGTTCCAGTTTGTTTGGAAGTCTAGTCTTGACATTAATGAAACCTTGCCTAGCCACGTGCTTGTGACAAAATGGGCTCCGCAGCAGAGTTTATTAGCGCATCCGAAGATTAAAGCTTTCATTTCTCATTCTGGAATGGGATCTACCACAGAAGCCATTCATTTCTCTGTTCCAGTGATCTCATTACCCATATTGGCCGAGCAGGATATGAATGGCGCAAGTGTAGCAGCAAAAGGAGCAGGGATTAAGCTTGAAATAACCACTTTGAAACAATTCGAGCTAGAGAACGCTATAAACGAAGTTGTATACAATCCGAAGTAAGTTTATTAAATTTTCAGTCCAGGCTTTATCGTTATCTATGCCATTAGAATATGAAGTGAGTCATGACATGAGAAGAACGTGAAATATAATAAGCAGAAATAAATACAACAAATACGTGTCATTTTCTTCAAATCTACAGATATCGTCTGGCAATGCAGAAACTCACAACGATGTTCAAGGATCGTCCCATGACGGCCACAGAAACGGCTCTCTGGTGGACAGAGTTTATTCTTAGACATGATGACACGCACAACTATTTACGCCCACCCAGCGTTGATCAGTCTTGGTGGGTGAAAAGACAAATTGACGTTTGGCTGTTTGCAGTAATTTTAGTACTTTTGTTTCTCATAATTTCAATGTACCTAGCGTTTATAGTTTTAAAGACCATTTCAATAACCTTGTTTTCGAAAAAGCAACCAAACTCAAAACGCTCGGGTAAGCAGAAGACAAACTGACATGTTTATAGTTCAATTTATGAGCAAGCTCCGTGCGTGTGAATCCAAGTGTTATTTTGTATCTTTTTAAACGACTTTTCATGTATGTAATTCATAGTTATCATTAACAAACAGTTGAGGGTTTTAAATGTGCTGACCATGTTTATTCTGGGCTCTACCTCTATGTTACTTTAAAGAATCCTTTTGTAATCCTGTTTATGCTTATCACAAATATCACTCTACAAAAAGCCATGCTCTACGTATTGCAAAAATTTAGTTGACAATTGCAAAAGCTTTTAAGCATTTAACATAATTGTTTTTAACTTTACTTACCTAATGCGATACCGTATATCCAAGCAGATAAAGAGTACCCGTAATATCCTTTAACGGAAGAAATTGCTATCATAGATAAACCTGTTAAAGTGAAAATATAAGAATGCACAAATACATTTTCTTCTTTGCCTTGATTAAAAAAACATGAATTTTTATTTCTTCTTACCTGTAAGAACACATGTAACACAACACAACATTCTCGGCGAAACGTGACAACACTGAAACTTTTTCAGTGTCAATATAGCACCCAAGATTACGCCTAAAGATAGACCCAGTCCAAGATGGGTTTGAAGGAGCAACAGGGAGCCACCCGAAAGACCTTCACTTCTTCCGAAATCCGACTAAAATTTCATAAAGTTTAATATAATCACTCACTGTCGATGGAAAGGCTGGAGATATAAATGATACACTGACAACATTGTCTTGAATCAAAAATCTAGCAAGGCTATAAAAATAAGAAAATTTATAAAGTCAATAACTCCACAATCTTCATAAACTCCATAAACTGTCACAAATCATAACACCCCTTCAAATCCAACGTCAACCTCAAACGTGTGTTTTTTAACTTTACTAAGGAGGATTTCCATGAATTTCAAAAACTGACGGCTGCTTTTCCTTCGTTTCTACCCACTTATCACTACATTCTAATCCACTGATATCCGACATAGTTTTGCTCTATCCGTCCGGCTTCAATCGTTACTTGGAAAATATTTTTACAATCTTTTCTTGCAATAATACATAGTATACACAAAAGTGCTTTTTTTGTAAAACTAAAGCAATCAGTGCCATATCACCCACTACACACTCAAGTAAGTTATATGATCTTGAATCACGGTACAAAATTCCTCCATCAATCATGCTTAACAAGTTGACAGAACAAGAAGAAAGTACGAAACCAACCGGAAAACCTTATTAGACAAGTGATAAACAGCAACATGAAGGGTAAGAGAGAAAGAAAAAAAAGCACTCCGAATTCAGAGTCAATTCTTTTCTTTGAACCATTCATAAACTAGTATGTGGTCTCCCGTTACCGTTCATTTCCTAGCATTTCCCTTCAGAGGTCCCTTTTCCTGCAAAACCATCTGCATGTGCATATAAAACAAAGTGTAGTGAAACTCTTTGTAGTTGTACATTGTCTAGTTTGTTTTATCTTTAGAATATGTATAAATATTTCATTTATAAATGAAATAATATCGAGTAACATGGATGACAATCTTTGGTAACTGAAGTAAATTACACTTTCTACTAATTCTACCAATAATCAGTAGTTTCCAGTATCAGTTTCTCCTGAAGTTTCGTATACCTAAACCAAAATTCTCCTTTTTATCAAATATTGGGAGCTATATCAAATACTTTTATAGTTTGTCCTTTTCAAAATATACAGCGAGAAACCTATAGGTATGTATTTTGATTGCATTGGTATCAATAATGTAAAATATTGAGTCAATCGCACATAAAATAATATACATTTTATTATGGTCTTATCTGTTTTCTGAACATTTTACTTTTATTGCCTGCATAAATGGTTCTTGCAAACTGTGTTCTTTTGACTTTTTCATCAACATTTGTCGGTAGTTTCTCAACATTCCAATAAATAAAAGAGCAGAAAAAAACTAACGTAAGTAAGTAAGTATGATAAGGTTGAATATTATACAGGTTTAAATGTGAAGACAATATTGCTTTCACAAAATTGAATTGCGTTGATGGAACTATAATAATCACGAGGAAAATCCTTTACCCGTCACATTTGACTTGGTAGGTATAATTTTTTCAGTTTCGTTACACAAAAAACTGCTGGAATGTTAAAAAAGTAACAATAAATATGAACGTGTCTGTGCATGTATGTACGTGTACAAACATCCGCATGACATGCAGCTTCCTAAAGAAATAGGGTCAAGCGCTTGTTATTACTTTTTCCATTTTAGTCACTTTCTTCCTTCGGGCAAGATATAAAAATAAAAAATATGTTTTCCAATGCTCTATATAGTAGCTATTTAAACTAAAACCCATATACTTGAAAGCATGATGTGATGTAGAGGTCCAGCTTAAGATACATACACTATTATTCCCAGGTATTTAGGGAGATGGTATAGTATGAGGTTTATCACTATCACCGTCCGAGGATGTCTTTGAAATATTTTCAGTTGACAGCACTTGAGTGGGAAAGCCCATCCAAACAGACATCAACCTTCACGCTAGTCCTCATACCAGAAGTACACTTTATAAGCTTTAACAGGAGAAAGTATAAGATACACTTGAGTTCATTTTTGACGATGTCATCATATTTATCGTGGAGAAAATGGTCACATCATCATATACTGTCATATGTCCTAACAGCATGTGATATATTATAACCCTTTCTTTACAAACATATATTCCACCAAGATGGAAGATAACGTCAGAAAAAGGAGGAAAATAGATGAAAATAATATTAAAGGGAATAATAGAGGTTTGCAGACAGCGGCATTTTTTATGACTCTTATCAGACTTTATCTCGTCTGCAGATTCCAAGCAGGATCATTTTTCAATAGAAAAAAGCGTTGTAATACATTATATGACAATGCAATCATCATCATGACGTAAAGTTGATAAGAGAGGTCATCTGAAAATCTGTAGTAATATGAGAGGAAACCGATGAAGGGTGCTTGTTTGGCCTTTTGTACTAAACAAACAACCCTTGAATGCAGACCACAAGTATGAGGATGACGGGCAGCCAGCTCTATTATTATTGCTGCAAATAGTTTTTCATCTATAAAGCTTTCCTGATATGGAAAGCTGCTTCCGGTCGCCTTTTCTATGGAACGATGTGATAAACAATCATTTTTCAAGCTTAACGAGGACTGGAGACAGGAAGTAGCTAAAAAAAGTATAAAAAAGGCTAAAGGTGCAATGAAACAAAGGAATTTCATTTTTTTCCCATGGGACAGACGAGGTCAGATAAAAATCCTTATGAGAAGCAAAAACATAGTGTTTGTGTATTTGATTTGACATACTTGTATCGTTGATTGCTAACAACAAGAAAATTGCAACCTGTTGTTGCGCTTTTATACATCACAACTTCACAACAAAGGGCTACAACCACAACCAATGTAGCACCACTTTCTTATAATGTCGAGACAAGAGAGCTTTACTACAAAATGATATGACAAAATACAGCCTTGCTAGACTTTCATTAATTTTCCTCCTCGATGACAGTGCTTCACTTGTAATAATACTCTGACACGTAAACTTTCATCTATCCAATTCCATACTTACCATAAGAAAGACAGGGGCGTATAAACCAAAACTTGAGATGGAGGCTGACCACAGAACAGGCTTCAGTGACGGAACACAAAAAAGATTGAGGCTGTGACAGATGTCACCACCCAATGGAACAAGTATTGAGCTGACACGTTGACTTTTCGGGCTGGCTGGCTGTCTTTGGTTCTGCTGAAAAAATACGGACAAAACAAAATACATGAAAACTTGAAACACACTGACATACGCTTTCACCAATAATCTTTTATTTTATTTGTAGATTTTAACATTATATTATGCTTTAGTAAATCTATACAATGTATTCGTTTTCCCACCATACATTCGTAACAACTTATCACTAAACTGGTTTAGTTTTTGTATTTGAATGAAGAAAGCTGAATGGCAGGCATTCGTATTGATGCCAACCGACACATAATTTTTTGTGAAAGCAGGAAGCAAGGAAACGAGGGGAAGAGAAACGGTGGTGAGATAAAGAAATTATTTCAAATGTGTTGGCTATCACATAAAAATGAAACGTTAGCTGTCGACTACGATCTCTGAGTGTTCCAGCCCAATAGAATGTGAGGCAGAGTGTACACGTACTTGTGAGAAGATCTTTTCTTCCTCCCAGCTTCTAACATATTTTTATGGGCTTGCCATTTCAAAAACGACTCTTGCAGTTTCACGCAATTACATGTAATCTCAATATTATGTACACCATCCACTGGTTCGATGCTTGGAACGGCATGTGAGTATACATACAAGACCATGAGACATTGGGCAACGGTAATCGTCAAACGAAGTACTTAAAGATATGGAGATGCGAGCGACAGTGACTTCACCCAACGTAGTGGCGACAAGCACACTAACAAACCATTTACGACCGCCATTATTACAGCGCCTTAAAAGAACACGAAAGTGAGAAACCATTTTTTGGTTCCGTTTTCTTAGGAGAATTCTATTCACAGCCATTTCTATAAGTAATTGCAAACAATTAGTAAACTCGTTTTTTTGTGCATGTGGTGGTGGGAACTAACCCCATAAATATTATAAAACCACATCTCGCAAGGAAAGTTATATGTTAATATGAACATAATGTACGGGCTCTTGCATAGTTTTTCCTTGCTTTTGGGGATTAGACCTTTTTATATTTTTGGAATTCCCAGGAAGTTTCTCTTTGACTAAAAGAACAAGAAAGAGTCCCAGAGATGTTGACACTTTTATGTACTTCACAGGCTCATTCACTTTCTCGTTGCTGTATAAAATATCGTTCATTGTGAAACCTGATAATATTTTATTATTCCCTCAAGAAAAAGCGTCTGTATGCATATCCACATTATATGCACCCACTATGAATGCTATAAAGATTTGATAGTAAAGTAACTTTCATCTCGTCAATCGCCTGATTTACTGCCTCGACAAACCAATAACGTTACAACACGGCTTTTATTTTAGTACCTGCCCTACAGCACGAATGAGTTTTACCGTTGCGTTGTTAGAAATGTTGGTCTAGAAAAGAACTACATATACAAAAGCTGGTCAAAGTCGTATATTGCGTAACTTGCAATAATGAGGTACAGGAAATGAAAATGTTCTGATTAAAATTAAGTGAAAAAAAATTCGTTTCTGCATGAAATGCTTTGCTGAGTACGGAGTTATTGCAATAAGTAACTCTAATAAGTAAGTTGCTACTTTCATCTATCCCTATGCTGAATAAGTCCACGTTATACAAGCGTTCACACTAAAATCTGAATCTTTCTATCTGAATTATCGCATTGAACGAAAGCGATAGCTTGGAAAATTAAAGGAAAAAACGAACACTTCGGATCCCTATACATATTTAATGATTGCGTATGTTAATGCTCTATTCTTGCAGATGAATCACCAGAAACTCTCTTTTTTCTTTTATTTAGCGCACCGAACCATTCATTTCCAAGCAGGAAAGAAATTGAGAAATGGGTAACTTGACGTGGAACCAACAAGGGTGTAAAGGGATT